>CAXHSM010001557.1:5039312-5158516 GCA_964019185.1 Maratus speculifer
TCCAGTAAAAATAATCAGTTTAGAATGCAAGAAATTAATGATAAAAGAAAATCGTATCTTTAAGGCTCTACAAAGAAAAAAGGAGATTTTTTAAATGCATCTTTATGATTTATAAAACCAAATTAAATTTCTAAAGATTTGACTATAAAAGTTTTTAACGTCAATATAATTTTACGAATAGCAAATCAGTAAGATGCCACCCAACGCTGCTTGAGGAGAAGAATTTGAAGGAGTGCGAAAATAGCAGTCGGGCCGATAAACCTTTTCACATAGGCTGAGTTGGACACAGATGAAGCGTTTAGTTTTTTTTCCGGGTCCAGCTTCTACCTGGAAATTTTGTCCAGTGTAGATTTCTATGAAGAAAGAAGTCACGTTGCTCAACCTGGAAGAAAAATAAATCTGGCCCGACCCGAATCTAGAGAAAAATATACGACCAGGATCAGGGCCCGGCTCAGCCTTACAACAAAAAGACCAGATACAGCCCGAACTTTGTAGATTTAAACTGGCATGACCGACATTGTGCTCGAGCTTCGCCTTCTCTTTGAAGTCATTTCTTGGGAGGATGCATGTTTTGCTGACACTTCATATATATTATAAAGCAGAAGTTCTGAAACTTCCAAACGAGTGTTTTCAAAAACTACCCGATGGATTTTTTTGCCGATTGTATCATTCGATAGGAAATATTTTTCCGAAGGTTTATGATTCAAATTTACAGGGATAACTCTGATTTTTCGTAGTAAATATCGTATTTTTCGGTTATTTTTGACAAAAGGGTTGCCAGTAGCTGTTTTTGGCGAAAATTATAATTGCTAAAAGAATTAAAATGGCTATATCTTTTAGAAATATTACAAATATCTTGCAAATAATAGCAGAAAATAACTACTGATAATATTAATAATAATAAAGACCGCTTAAATGAGGCGCAATATTATAAAAATATATTTATGTTGAAAATGAAAAAAATATTTGTAATGCTTAAAAAATAAATTAACAATTGGTTCAACTTTTGGCGACTTATCCCTGGTGTTAGAATAAAAACATGAATTTCAGAAATTGATTAAATGAATTTTGAATGATAGTTATTTCCCTTTTTATTATTTTCTTTCTCTTTTTTATCGAATTTCCGTATAATATAACTTACAGCAGAAAAAAGCAGATCTGATTGTAAAAGACACTATAAGTTGTGAGTTACTATTCGTTTCTATACCATTTTCATCTTGCTTTTGTCGCCAAAGAATGTGTTTTTAAGCCGAAAATGCACTACTGACTTAATGCCTGACTTAGGTTCTTAATGGTCGCAATAATGTTTTTTTTTTTTTCAAGTGAAGATAATTTTTAGAGAATATTTTAATATTCAATCGTAAATTATATAGATATGAGTATAACTCTCTTATTTCTTTTTGCAAATGTTTTCATTGTTAATTTAATTTTTCTTGCGCCATTTCGTCAATTTCACTTACAGGAAAATTTTCAGTTTTAAAATTTAAAAACTGAAGAAGGAAAGTTTACCCCATCGATTAAAAATCTACCCCCAAATTCCATGATTAAATGTCGATAATGGATGATCGTAAATGTCACATCATTCACTTGACATTAAGCATAATATAAATACTAATCAAGTGATTTTTAATTCGACATTTTATTTTTACTTTGATATATGTTCTGCTAATTTGTTTTTCGTTATTTAAATGAAAATTTATGCTAATCTATGTAATCTGGCTAATAGTTTGGCGATTTGTATAATTTGGCGAAATTGGTCGACGGTATAACCAAGTAGTACTGAAAGAAAATTTTTGCAACTCAAAGTAAATTTATGCAATTATGCGTTATTACTATAGATAAATTCAACATTTTGAAATGAAAAATTCCTCTGAATAAAATTTACAAGTCTTTTTTAATTGACCATTTCCGCTTCAATATTTCTTCAATCAAACTTCCGCTATTCTCTTTCGCGCAGGCTAACAAAAATATATTTTAAATATTTTATTAGATAAAACGTAAATAACATTTTTCTATTTTTTTAAAAAAATATTTTTAAAATCTAATTCTACCATTATGTGTCTTACAGGACAAAATAGCAGAATTATACTTTTAAAAATGGTTTTATCTGTTAATTGTATGTTATTTGTTTATTTGGGTGTTTGAATTTACTTTTGTCTTCATACAATGCGATTTTATACAAAGAAAGCATAAGCCGGAGCGACGTTCACAATTGCTAAATTCTCTCACTCTCTTTTAAATGTATGAGAGCATTTTTAGGATAATTTTTTTATGTTTAATTGTAAATATATAAATAGCAGTTATAGCAAGAAAAAAAAAAAGCGTATAAGGTTTAAATTTTAGTATAAATGCCTTCCTCATCCAAACTGTAAAATAATTTAATTGCAACTTTTTTAAGTTTTGGCGCAGATGTCATTACGCACCACATTCACACGATTGCAACAAAATGGCGATTTTATGCCACACATGGTAAACCGACTATGGTTGTTCATTTATTAATAAACTATTTATTAACTTTCATTTTGTTTTTTAAAATAATATAAATCATTTTGTTCTATAGCTATTAATTAAACTTTTATTTATTATTTTTTTTTCAAATAATATAAAATAATTAAAAAAATATTTATAAAATTGGTAATTAAAAACAAAGTTCTCCAAATTGGCGCCAGAAAAAAATTGCGCCAATGTGGTGCATACATGACATCTGTGTCAAAGTTTTTTCTTATACATAAGTAGAGAAAATGTAGTGTGAATACCGATTAAAGTTTTTTCCAAAAGGAAATTTTGTCACGGATTTGGTCATATACTCATTGAGGTATCTCACTGGCGCCAAAATGGCATTATTTGCCTCATATGGTAACCCAGCTATAGTTGTTTATCTGATGATAAGTTGTTTATTTACTTTCATTTTTTTCTTTTTTGAAATGATATTTGTTGTTTTTTCTACAGTTACTTTTTATTTATTGTTAATTGCTGTTTAAAATGATAGAAAATAATAAAATATACATAAATTTCTTTGGTATTCTAAAACGAGGATTTTGCCACATTGTAGTTGCAAGATAATCGTGCTAAACCTATTGCGTATATGATATCTGTGTAGGAATCTTTTGTGAAATATGAAAAGTATAAATTGCCTACTACTTGATTATCACAACCAATTTCGCCAAATCGTTCGCCAAATTATACAAATTTACATAATTTTATCTTAAATAACTAAAGAGAAAATGCTTAAATACGAAAGAGCAAATAATTTTGCTTTCATTTTTCAGGAGGAAATTTTGCAATAATAAAGTAATTGTTGTAGTGAAAATTTTAATTTTTTTTTTTTTTTTTTTTTTTTGTTATCGTTGGCAACTTGCTGTAACGAAAAATGTTTATTTTTTTTTCCTGCTATTGTTTTGTAAGAGCTGGTTTTCTGAAAGCCATGTTAAGATGGTATTCAAATTTTTGAACCCTTCCCAATTACCACCCCCTTGGGCCGGTTTTGCTCATTTGCAATTCCCACTGAGATATTAACCATCTCAATGTACTTGACGAGTTTGAAGATGATTCTTGCATAATTGTGCCTTTTATCGCGCGTACAAAATTTAATATATATATAAACTTTTTAGGTGGGAGTAGCTTTGGGTTCCTGGCTTCACATAATGAAAAGTTGTGAAGAAATTTTTCAGAAGTTGTACCATGGTAACGACTGTAATAATTAATATTTCTTCAGATAAGGGAAAATTTTAAATCCTGTTGCCATAATGGTCTCATTTCGCTTCCAAATATGCACTGTTAGTAATAAACTAAAATAGTTACTTCTATATAGCTGGTTTTTGCGCAACGTTTAAGATAATTTAATATTTCAATGGTGTCTAAATCGTTTTCAGCAATGAGCAAGGTGCTGCTGGAGGTCCAAATTATTTAAAATACAAATTTAAATTCACCAGTTCATTTCATCCACGGTTGATTTTGAAATATTGACCAGCGCAGCGGGCATAGCCTGCTAGTTATTATATAAAGGGGGAGGGTAATTGCCCCTTTGCTCCCCCTTCTAAATCTGACATTGATTTGAGATTATTTAAAATGACAAAAAAAACATGTTCTGAACATAAAATAAATGTCACAAAACTAGGTTAAATAATAACGCATAATTTTTCAATATTGTTTTCATAAAACCTACCATAACTTTGTAATAAATGTTGGTATCGAGTTGCAGATGGTATCATTCGATTCATGATTAAAAAATATACGAGAAAGAATACTACTCTTCACATACATAAATCCCATATATTTTAAAAATTCTCCTCCCCTCTATGGGTTAAAAAGTCTTCCAAAACATTGTAAAATAAATCTTTTTTTAGGAAACTCATTGGATTTTCATTTCTAGTTCTAAATTAAAGTTCTTCTCAAATTTTGGCAAGTGTCCATCAATTGTTTAATTAGTAAATCTGCATATCAGCAGCCTCAACATCAGCTCTGCAAGCCATTGTGTTTTAATCACATTTTACATACTATTTAACATCCTAGAATCCACAATTTATTTATTTATTTAATTGCATAAATATTTATTACATAAAATTCTTTAAAGATTTCAACAGATATAATTAATAGAATGAAATATCCAAATAGAAATACTAACTTAAACTGAATCTATTCTATCTAACTCACATATAATTTAGAAATCTAGTGGTTTTATAATTTTTGTTTCCGAAAAATAATTTTGATGGTGAAAGATGTGAGATCTTAACTAAGTAGATGCTGTAAATTTGAGTATGAAGTTCAATTATTACTCTTAAACTAAAATTATAACAAGCTAAAAGTGAAAAGAAAATACATTTAAGGACATATAAATACTTTATATAGTCCCCGGATTGCCGCTCCCATAGGTACGACGTATAAGGAGTTAATAAACTTATCTACATGTTTTGTATGCATAATGAAAAACTTTATGCAGATCAGTATTGATTAAAAATATTAATTTCACAAAAATTGAAAAAAATGAATTTGGTAAAGCAAATATTACAAGATTACAAGTTTAATGAAAAAAAGGCCCCAATAAAAATCATCTGTAAATATAAAACATTTAACCCATTTTTTAAAGCATCTCTTTCTGTATTCTTAGATTAGTTTATTAAGAAGCATTTACATGTCTTTATATACACTTTTTTAACTTTTACCAAGTTAAAATTTTAATTTAAATGCATAGTAATTGGCTTTATAGAATTAACATTATAAAATTATTCCAAATAGACACTTTTGGAGACCTTTGAATGCACTGTATAATCATTCATCCTCGAATCTTCTGCTTATTGCCTAAATCACATCAAGCTGGTACTATAGATATTTTTTGAGATTACTTTTTAATAGTGTTTACATTAAAAAAAATAATGTTACTAACTTATGTTTAGTTTGGTGCAGACCAGAATTTTAAACATTACCTAATCTTTTATCTTCCCCAGCTACACTTTGTGCTAAATTTTTCGCAATCGTGATTATTTAAATGATTTATATTTATAGATAATGAAATGCAGTTTCTAGAGAGCCGAGGATAGAAAAACAAATCATTCTATATAATAGACCCTTTGCACATGGCGTCACATGCTTCATCTGACGCCCAAACATATGGCAAATGTGGTGTTTTCCCAATTGTAAACATAGTGATTTGCGCTTCATTTTTTAAGTACTTTGAAAAATAATGCAAGAATAAGAAAAATATAAATTAAACAGAAATACCACACGTGCTTTAAATGGCAATCGGGAAGTTATAACGTTCTGTTTGGGTTCCGGAGGTGCACCAGATACCAGTATTAGGCGTTGCTATGACATCAAAGCAAGGAGTCTATATACATATGTATATATATATATATATGTATATATATATATATATATATATATATATATATATATATATATATATATATATATATATATATATATATATATATCATGCCAAATAAGTAAATTAATAAAAAATATGTTTTATATCATTTGTAAACAAACATAATACCCCACCAAAAATTACTCACATTAATTAATAAAATCTGATAGATATATTGACAATCTTTCAAACTAAAAGAAATGATTTAAACTCGGGGCTCAGAATGGAAAAATCCATGAACCGGAACACTATTTTAAAATTCTTGTTGCTTAAAATGTTTTTGAGCTGTAATAATTTGTTTTAAAATATTTACGAGCCGTAAAAATACCACAACTTCATGAACAGAAATATCATTCCGGTTTGCTCAGATGCTTTTTTAACCCTGTTTAAAACCCTTTTTTTTTTTAAATTTTAGCATCTATAAATTATCACATAAATACATTAACCGGATGCATCATTCTCTTTGAACAAATGAAAATTGGGAAATCGTCTGAATTGAATTTAAGAAACGCATTACTGTTTAAGATATATATCTTCAGAAATAATGATTCAAATATAGGAAAAGCTATACCACTAAATTAAGGCACCTCAAAAACATGCCCATTTAATTTCATGCTAATCGGCTTTTTGTGGCAGTTATTGTAAAACAGACAAACTAACAGATGGAAAACAAAATCTTTTAGTGTCTCTACAGCCTTTAGTGACATTTCAGGAAAAAAAAAATCATTATTTTTTCTGTACTATATACAAGTTTATTTATTTTTAAATAAGCACTATCTACAATACAGTCAAAGATCTATAAACCGCACAAGTTGGGACCAAAGTTTGCGCGGATTATGGAATATTGCGGATTATAGAGAATAATGGATTATGCGTCATTTTATTGTTCTTAGACAGCATTTTAATTCTATAATCAGTATAATATGGAAAGATAAATATGAAATCTAGTAATTAATTTAATAAGTAATTTCAAAAAATGCATTTTTAAAGTTGTTTTATTTTTAAAAAAACATATATATGTGCTTCTATCTACATGTCGTTTTCATATTTACACTTTATCCTGCACATTTCTTAATGATTTGAAGCTAAAATTTAGACCGCTTCAGTCAAACATATACTTCCCTTATAACTCTCCACAAACTTTAAATTTTGTACTAAAGTAAGCCGATTTTTCATTAAACGACTTTAAAAAAAAAACACTGATTTACACGAGGCAAACTCAAGCAAAAGCCGGCAGTGATAACCGCACTCACGTGGGACTGTTTACAAACATTAGCAGTGAAAAATGCGCCACCTTTCTTTCACTACAAATGCGAATTACTACGTTTCCGTTATTCATTTTGGAGTAAAAAGTAAAATAAATACTAGTTTCTGAAACTTGCTTAAGTGAGCTTGCTCTCTTAACTATGAGTTGAGTGGAAACATGCCTTCTGAATATTTAATTATTATTTCTGAATTTTAAAATATTTAATTCTGATTATTAAATTACTGAAGTTGAGTCCTACAAATAATTATAAATTATTTCAAATTGTTATTTGTTCATCCCAATTGCTTAACACGTGTGTTTGTGGGGGTTATTTTTGTAATCAAAGGTCAAAAATGGAAAATGTTAAACCTGTTATTTCCTCCCGAAAAATAAATTAGGAGCATGACGAAATTAATTTTTTAATTGAAATATGTCAAGATAATTGCTGTGTAAACAAAAAAGCATTGGAAGTTGCAGTTACAAATTTCAGAACTTATGCGCATGCTCAGAGGTGGACGCTAAATCGCACAACACTTAGGGATAAACAAACTGAAGACTCCTCCCACACTAGGAACGAGCGCCATCTACAGGCTTTTCATTTAATATGATATTATAAGCTAGTAAATTGAAAATGAAGGTTTTTTTAAAGTAAAATTAATAAAAAGAGAGGAGGGGAGGTACATTTTAAAACCTAAATATTTAATTTAAATAATTTAATATTGAAGTTACGTTTTGTACCTTGACTTAGGACTAGGCTCTTTTATGAGTAGTATGTTTTATTTATTTATTAATTACAGATTTACTAGTTTATGAAGTCATGCAATAAATTGAAAAAATTACGGTTGGTCATTGAAAAATCCATATTTAATTATTATTATTATTTAAGAATTCGAAGAAGAGCTTTATTTTATTCATTATTTTTGCATCTTGTTAAAAAATTAGAAAAGTTTACGTAAAGAAACCCCCATAATTTTATTTTCCATAGTAATATTTTGAATTTATATTTAATAAAAGAGAAATGGATATAAATATGAAATGAAATATTAACAAATAATTTCTGATAATTTTAGCTGTCAATTACTTTCCAATACCTTAAATATCTAAATGATTTGTACAAATTAAATAGACAAATTTATACAAAAGTATTTATAAAAAATTATCTTAGTAATTTTTAAAAAATAGTAGAGAAAACAAATTATTTTTCAAGTAGAAAACAGCAACAAAAATGTACAATTTATTTAACCTAATTCGGATAAATAACTATTTAAAAGCATGTTATATTAAAAAAAGACGACATACTCAGTGGCGTAGCAAGGAAGGGCAGTCACCCTGGGCGCCGAAGTCAAGGGGAGCCAAATTGAGAGTGGTTTAAATTGAAATTAGGAATTGCTCCACTAGTGGATTAGAGGTTCTGCTCCCAAAGCTGGTAAATATAAAGGTATTGGGTTCGAATCTAATCACGCCCGTCGGCCTGATCTTTCGGAATTTACCTTGGATTTCCTTGCGTAAAAACGGATTAGGTTCCCTTAGAAAGACCCCCCACGGAGGGCACCTTCTTTAGGGCCTATATCCCTCGTGCAGATAATTGGTCATCATAAATGCAACCAACAACCAGAAAAGGCATTTTCTTCTTTTGAGTAAAATAATAATAATAATAATAATAATGTGGTTATTTTCCTTCTTTTCTTTTTTATAAGGCGATGTGGACGAAAAATTTCTTCCTTCCCCAAGCACCAAAAATCCTAGCTATGCCACTGAATATATTCTTATATTTGAGCTTAAAAATAGTATAAAGGTTTGTTTTTAAATATATTTTAAAATTTAAATTTTGTATAACACAAAAATTAAATACGATTTAGGTAAAAGTTTTGGAAAGTAATTGATAGCTAAAATTATTAGAAATAAATTATTTTTTTTCTCTTTCTTTCTCCTTTATTAAGAACAAATTCAAACTATTACTGTGAAAAATAAAATCCTTGGAGTTCTCAAAATAATTTTTTCTTTTTATTTGTTAACAAGATAAAAAAAAATCTTACGTGAATTGTTTCATAATATTAATAATCGAATATGATTTTTCTATTTATTTCATAACATCATAGATTATTAAATCTCAAATAATTAAAAAAAAAAGGAAAAGGAAAAGAAAAGAAAGAAAGAAACAAATAAAACAGTCTAATTTAACAGATGTTAGTCTTAAATCAAGTAAAGTATTTCTTTTTTTTATTATTTCTTTTTTTTTTTTTTAATTTTTAGCAGAAAAACTATTTATGCATTTATTATATTGCAGTACACGTACACGTACACAAATATACTATAACTTCAATTTAAAACATATAAATGAAATAGTTGATATTAAAATACATTTCCTCTCTCTTTTTCAACTTTATAGAGTTTTTATACAAATTCAATAACTTATGATATCATATCATAAACTGAAATTTTTATGGACAATCGCTGAAAGAATTATATTACTATTTTAAGAATATTATGAAAAATGTTTTTAATGAATTACTAAGAAGAAAAAATGTAAAATTAATTTGGATTTAAATTTTAAAGGTAAGTACCATTAAAATACATTTTAAAATACGTTTAAAATACCTTTAAAAAGAAGTTTTAAACAAAAAACTTTTTAATACTATTTTAAGTCCAAATGTAAGAGTTTTTTTATGTTACATGCTCTTAAATTATTATTTATCAAAAACAAATTAAATTAATTGTGCATCCTTATTTTTGTTTTTATATTAAAATAATCATTTACATATTTTTACATGCACAATAAAAAATCATTTACATATTTAAATTATTTATGTATTTAAGTAAGATTTGGCTAAAAGTGTTGGAAAGTAACTGATAGCTAAAATTATTAGAAGTTATTAGTTAATACATTTAATTTCATATTTATTTTTATTTCTCCTTTATTAAATATAAATTCAAAATATTACTATGAAAAATAAAACTATAGAGGTTTCTTTAAATAAACTTTTCTTGTTTTTTAATGATATACAAAAATGATGAGTAAAATAATGCTCTTTGAATTCTTAAATAATAATAATAATTAAATATGGATTTATCTGCGAGTAGCCGTAATTTTTTTTTCAGTTTACTGCATGACGTCATAAACTTTTAAATTTGATATTTATTTTTTTATTTATTTATTTTTGAGGAAAAACAAATAAATAAAACATTCCATTATTAGAGGCTAACCCTATGTCAAGATACAAAACATAACTTCAGTGTTAAAGTACACGTATTAAATATTTTGTATTAAAATATACACACACCTCCTTGTCTCTCTCTGTTTATTTTTTTATTAATTTTACTTAAAAATATTATTTTAAATATATTAGCTGGTGTCATACTATAAAATGAAAATGCTATGGGTTGGGTAAGCACAGAAAAAAATATATTATTATTATAATTATTGTTTTAAGAATATAGTGAAGAATGTTTTTAATTCATTGAAGCAAAAAGAAATTTAAAATTAAAGGGCTCTGCGTCACGTATTTTTAAAGGGCTCGTCAGTAGATGCAGCTCACTTATTAGTGTGGGAGGAGCTTCAGTTTGTTTATCCCTAAGCGTTGTGCGATTTAGCGTCCACCCGTGCTCAGATGTCAGTTTGGCCAAGTTAAGTCACTTAAAATATTTAGCAAGTGCGAACAGGTGAAGCCTAATTTCGGATATCCCGCTTCAAAAAAATTAAGTGACTTAAAGTTAAGTGACTCAACTATCCCAGTGCGAACAGGGTATTAGGGTATTATGGAATGATTAGCCTTTTACAGGCCAAATTCAGATACAGGCATTTTTTTGCACATTATGCCTTCTAATGCTTTATTTAAGGGATATTAGTCAATAAAATAGTAGATAATTTTTTTATATATAATTTTCAGAATGTCCCATAAGGAAAGGGCATCTGACGTCACTGTGGTCGAATTACTGCGGATCACCGAATAAAACCGGCTCGTTCTTTAATGACTGACACTGTACGGATGAGCTCCGGGAATTTGATTGGTCTAAGTTTGGCTCTAAGGCTACGTCGTCAAGATGATTCCTACAATGATCGCTACGACAAAAAATGTAGCGGTATATTGGTTGACAGAAGTGCTTGTTTTTAAACATGCCTTTTCTTTATTAAAAACATTAGTCACTTCTGGCAGTCATTTTCCAGTGGTCATTGGTCATTTTTAGGATTTTCTGTACATTTATTCATTAATGATAGGAATGTAACTTCTATTTCAAAAAATCAAGTTACTTAATTCGAAAAATGTATTCCAAAAAATCATTTTTATGACTGATCAAATTCCACTGTCATTCCTCATTTTTAAATTTTCTGTACATTTCTTTATTAATGATAGGAATTTAATTTTTATTTCAAAAAATTAAGTCATCTTTTTACTATTTCTGTTAATATTTTCAAGTAAATTTTGATTAAATACAATTTTTAATAAAATTTTTAACTTATGTTCCCAATTGCGAACATTGGCCTGTAAAAGGTTAGACAATATGCAACACTTCAATATCTGGAAAATACGGTGTTGCAGCCAAGTACATAACTGTCAAACAACATATTTAAGATTTATCTTATGCAGTCATAAGATGCCAACTACACAAAGCTTTCATACAATACTTTTTCCAGAAGAAATGAATATCTCAAACTGCTTGAAAAGTTACATTCCCGAAACTGAATAAAGAATTTTTTGAAGGTCAATTACTTCTTCTTCTATATACTCATAGAGACAATTTGAAGGTTTCATGCCTCGCCAGATTTCAAGATCACATAAAATATAGTATTTTGGTGTAAGACTGTTAGTCTCTTTATATCTAAGACCAGTCCTATTTCAGTAAAATATGCTTTAAAACATATTTAAGGAACATGCGGATGACCTAAAATAGACTGGATTTGAATGCAATTAAATTTTAAAATTAAGTGACATGCAAAGGATAACAGTCATTTTTTATATTTTTTTTAAAGAAAAATTTTTGAGCAGCTTTTATGTAAGATATCATTTTTTAACTGCAGTCACCCATTTTACAGTAGCACAGTAGCAGTGATACATGGTGGTGCAAGCAATAGTCATTAAATCAAAGCCCGATTTTTACCCTCACCTTTCTGTCTGTATTAATGTGAAAGAAGGAAATTAAATATATGGAGTGGTTCTCAATCACATGTGTAATTTTGTTTCATGGGGCCCATACTATACATTTAATCTCCTTCTTTCACACCAATACTGATAGAACACAGAGGAGTAAATTCGGACCTCAATTTAGCACCTATTGTTTGGAGCGCCATCTATAATTACTATTTAAAACTAAAAACAAAAATCGCAGTAAAAACCTTTCTAACATTTTACAGTAACTCCCCTGCAATTGTTTTTTAATACCTGTGAAAGATTGTAAGCTATTGAATTTTAAAGTGACTCTGTCCATTTTAAGACACTCAATATACAGGGTGTATCTTAGCTACTGGGCAAAACTTTAAGGGGTGATAGTACACATCAACACAAATAATATTAAATAGGAAACTACGGGTCCCAAACGTCTTCCGAAGGACATAGGCGTCATCAAAGTTTAGTGTCAAAAATTTGAAATGATTATAAAAAACAGAAAAATTGGTCGATTCGTTTGCAGTTTTCATGAAAACTATTTTTTATGTCAGTATTGTTTTGAAAATAAATTATAAAGATAAATTTCAAAAAATGCCGATAGAGGGCGCTTTAGACTTTGGAGTAACGAACAACTATTTTTTACCGTTATTTTTTGCATCTCATTAATTTTTTTAGAAGTTTAGACATAAAATTAAATTTTGAGCTCAAAATCTGTGATTAAGTAGTGAAAACTGAACTGTGTTCAATGGGAGTGGGTAGGTTCAAATTCCAAATGATTATAAAAAACAGAATAATTGGTCAATTGATTTGCTATTTTCAGTAAAACTATTCTTTATGTCAGTATTGTCTTTAAAATAAATTAAAAACATAAATTTCAAAAGTTGTCGATAGAGGGCGCTTTAGACATTGGAATAACGTACAGCTATTTCTTATCATTATTTTTTACATCTCATTAAATTTTTTCCGAGTTTAGACACAAACTTAAATTTTGTGCTGAAATTCTGAATCGTTCAGAATGGTTAAGTAACGCTAACTGAACTGTGTTCAATGGGGGGTGGGAAGGTTCAAATTTCAAATGATTATGCAAAGCGGAAAAATTGGTCGATTCGTTTGCGGTTTTCGCTAAAACTATTCTTTATCTCAGTATTTCCTTGATAATAATTTTTAAAGATAAATTTAAGAAAATTCCGTTAGGGGGCGCCTTAAACATTAGAGTAACCAACAGCAATTTTTAACTGTTATTTTTTGTATCTAATTAAATGCTTTCAAAAGCTTAGACTTAAATTTCGAGCTCAAATTTTGAATTGTTGGGAGGGGTTAAGAAGCGCACTAAACTGCGTTCAAGAGTTGAAATGTAACCCTGCCCATCCTATGAACATAGTTCAATTTTTCGCTACTTAATTACTCACAACGATTCAGATTTTAAGCACAAAATTTATGTCTAAGTTTTTAAAAATTTTATTTAGCTAAAAGAAAATAACGGTTAAAAAAAGTTGTTGGTTACTCTAAAGTTTAAGGCGCCCTCTATCGAGATTTTTTGAAATTTATCTGTATAATTTATTTTCAATACAATAGTGACATAAAGAATAATTTTAGTGAAAACCGCAAATCAATTGACCAATTTTTCTGTTTCTTATAAGTATTTGAAATTTGAACCTACACACTCCCATTGAACACATTCAGTTTGCGCTACTTAACCACAGATTTTGAGCTCAAAATTTAAATTTATGTCGAAACGTGTAAAAAATTATTGAGATGCAAAAAATAACGGTAAAAAATAGTTGTTCGTTACTCTAAAGTCTAAAGTGCCCTCTATCGGCAACTTTTGAAATTTATCTTTATAATTTATTTTCAAAACAATACTGACATAAAAAATAGTTTTCATGAAAACTGCAAACGAATCGACCAATTTTTCTGTTTTTTATAATCATTTCAAATTTTTGATCCAACACTTTTATGGCGCCTATCCTCTTCGGAAGACTTTTGGGAACCTTAGTTTCCCATTTAATAATATTTGTCTTGATGTGTACTATCACCCCTTAAAGTTTTGCCCGGTAGTTTAGATGCACCCTGTATTTACTAGCTATGGGATGATGGCTAAAAAATATTTTTTAAAAACCGATTTCGACACGTTGGTTAGAGGTTTATTTATGCTGAATTTTCCAATTTCAAACTCAGGTCGAACTTTAACATAAACAAAAATTACTGGCCCGACCCAATATAAAAGATAAAAAATCGTCTTAAACCCAGCATAATATAGACTCGAACCCAGCCTGCATTCAATAATTAAAATTATGCATATAGCTCACTTACCTATGCTGATACTTCATCTTCAGATTATGGTTGAAATTCATGAATACATATAACAATAATATTAATGACTATTTAGGCAATTTTCTCAATAAACACTACGTAAAAATGTGACTCAATCCATAACATTCAAATGGAAATTCAATAAGAAAATCAATTTTGAATGCAAGAAATGGATGATAAAAGACAATTATAATTTTAAAGTACTATAAAAAATGATTTTAAAAAAGCATTTCTGTAAATAATAAAAACAAATAAAATTTCTAAGGATTTGGCTAAACAAATTTACAACATCAATATAATTTTTACGAATTAAAAAAATGTAAGACGCCAGCCCAACTTGGGCTCGGGGGGAAGAATTTGGAAGCGTGCTCGGGTCGCACTCAGGCCAATAATGCTTTTCACATGGGTTGAGTTGGACACGGATGAAACGTTTAGCTTTTATTATGGGTCCAGCTACTACCTGTAAATTTTATCCAGTGCAGATCTGTATAAAGAAAAAAGTCAACTATGTTCAATCGAAAAGAAGAGGTAGTTTGGGCCGCCCGAATTTGAAGAAAAATATAAGATCTGGCCGTGGCCCAGCCCTACAACTGAAAGACCTGGTCCAGCCCGAATCTTGTGGATTTAAACTAGCATGACCCACATTAAACTCGAGCTTAGTCTTCCCTACAAAGCCATTTTCTGAGAGGATGCATGGTTTGCAAACACTTTATTAGTACAAGGGGGCAGGGAGATTGTTCTTTTACCCCCTCTATCTAGATCCGCTATTTGTTTGATATTATTTGATATGGTATAAAGAGCATGTTTTGAACATAAAATGAATGTGACAAAACTAGGCTAAATAATAAAGTATGATTTTCAATATTGTATTCATAAAACCTACCGTAACTTTGTAATGAATGATGGTATCAAGTTGAAGATGGTGTCATTCGATTCATAATTAAAAATATATATCAAACGATACAACACTTCACATACTGAAAAAATCCCATCCTCCATGTCTTCAAAAACATTGTAAAATAAATCTATTTTTAGGAGATTAATTAGATTTTCATTTCTATGTCAAATTGAAGATTTTTCCAAATTTTGGTGAATGTGCATTAATTATTTAACTAGTATAAATCTGCAGATCAAAAGCCTCGACATCAAAGCATTGTATTTTAGTCACATTTTATATAACATTCAATATCCTACGATCTACATTTTATTTATTTTTTCAATTACATAAATATTTATTATGTAAAATTGTTAGAAGGTTTTAACAGAAATAAATCCAAATAAAAATATTAATTTAAACTGAATTTATTCTATCTAACTCATATATAATTTAGAAATCTAGTGGTTTCATAATTTTTGTTTTTGGAAAAAGTTATGATGATCACAGATGTGAGATCTTATCTATATTGGTCCTATAAAATCAAGCAAGAAAATCAGTTATTATCCTTAAACTGAAATTATAACAAGTTAAAAGTTTAAAGAAAAATAAGGGCATATAAGTACTTTATAGTCAATTAATTGTCACTCCCACAGGTGTGATGATTAAGGGATTAATAAACTGATCTACATGTTTTGTGCGCATAATCAGAAACTTTATGCAGATCAATATTGATTAAGAAAATTAATTTCGCAAAAATTTTAAAAATGAACTTGGTTAAAGAAAAATTATAAGATCAAAAATTTAATGAAAGCAAATGCTCTAGTAAAAAGCGCCATATGCAAACATGACATATTTTATCAATTTTGAAAGGCGTCAATTTTTATGCTCTCAGATTAGTTTATTAAAAACATTTACATAGCTTTAAATGAACTTTTTTCATTTTTAGCATGTTAAAACTTTAATTTAAATACATACTAATCTACTTGATAACATTAACATAGCAAAATCACAGAAAAACAGGCATATATTGATATCGTTAAATGCACTGGATAATCATTAATCCTCAGTTCTACTGCGAATTGCCCAAATCGTATTTATCTGTCACTATAAGGTATTTATTTAGTATTTTAATAATATCTACATTAAATTAAAAAAAATAACGTTACTAACTTAGTTTAAATTTGATGCAAAGCTGGACTGCAGATCAGATTATTTAAGATTAACCAATCTTTTATTTCCTCCAGCCAAACTTTCTGCTATTTTTTTTCAATCGCAATTATTTAAATGATTTGTTTTTTATAGTTTATGAAATGCAATTGCAAGGGAATTGATGCCAGAAAAAAGGGAAAAAAGAAACATGTATCACGTCAAATAATTTAATTAATACAGCAGAATATTTTCTTTTATTGTTAAAACCATATAAAATTCCATCAAAAATTGTACATGCAAATTAAAAGAGTTAAATTAACAATGTTAAAAATTAACAATATTTCAAAATAAAAAGAATAATTTAAATTGCTTATTTGGAAATTTAATCATCACAATTTACCACTTAAATATGTTAACCAGATGCATCATTTCCTTTCAAGAAATCGAACTTTGAAAATTCTCTGGTCTATCATAGAAAAGGATTATAGTGCAAAATATAATATTCTATATTGTCAGAACGCATGAATCAAATAAAGCAAAACATATACAGCTAAATTTGGGCACGTCACCAACATTGCCATTTAATTTCAAGCCTTATTTTTGCTATAAATCAGAATCTTTACTACAAAAACAAGATTTTCAAAATTTCCCCAAATCTAATGTTTTTAAGTTATAGATAGAAGAAAAAAAACAGTAATAACAATCTTAAAGGTCTTTACGAGCATCTCACATTTTTATGATATGGATGAATGACTTAATCTCGGTTACAGGTTGAGTATGCAGCGTTGCACTTTACATAAAACAAGTTGGAAATTGCATGTGACACGTAGCAAATGAGGTGAGTTTGTACGATAACAAAGTTTTAAAAATATCACTCACATAAAATTGTAAATAGTTAATTACAATTAAAATGCGCACCAAACAATGTTCTCTCTATACCATCATGTAATGGTATAAGGAGTGGCCTTGTAAATCAATAACAAATATTCTTTGCACCACAGATTATACAAAATTTATATTATAATATGTACTTTATAGATGCATATCAATTTTATTATGTTCGAATGAACGTAACACCATTAAAATGCATTTGAAATATTTACCCCCATTGACTGTAATGTAACGAAATATTTTGATTGTCCCTTTAATTGATCTATGCATCCGATTTTTATAAAATTTGAAATGACTCGACAAAATTATGTAATAATTATGTATTTTAAATTTCAAACGATTCGGTTGGGTAATTTTTACATTGTTATATACGGACAGACAGACGGACGGACTGAACAGCAACTATAAGTGATACGCATTTACATAATTACGAACGCAGCTAAAAAGTGATTAATCCCAATGACAATTAAGATGGAAATTTACTAATCTGTAACATTATATTCTATCACAATATATATTCGTGTATACGTCAAAAACCCAAATTAAAAAATTCTGAAAAAAAAGAATTTTTTGTTTTTTTTTTTTTTTTTTTTGCTTATAAATCGAACATTTCAGATCGTGTGTCGAAAAATGGTTAGTAATCGAGGTAAAAAAAAGATAAGTTTTTGCCAATAAACTTTTAAAACTTCTAATTACACGTTTTTTTTTAATTTAACGTCTTAAAACTGAACAATTATATGAAACATAAGAAGCCTAAAACATTTTGAAATTTATTCACACCAATTTAATGATATTTAAAGCGAAATAATCCTTTGAAAAATTTATTCGAGCCTTATTTATAAGGATAACAACTTAGAATGCTACTAAAAAGTCCCACCTCTCTGCATTGTGGGACTTTTAGGAGAGAAATCTAGAAGCATTCTCAAAGTAAATTTTTTTTTAAAAAGGGATTTTAATGTTGAAATGAATGCCCCTGTATTAAAGTGAATTCTATATCGAGAAAATTGGTGAGGATTACATGGCTTATTGTTGAATATCTTTTTTGTTAATCACAGAGAATTTGAATTTTGTCCGCTTTTTTTCTGTCTCTCCAAAGCAGACCCATATGTTATTAGTTAAAAGACTAGTCTGTTCACTGATTATCTGCGAAAATTTTATTTTTTACTAACTTGTGTATAAGTCGATCCTCCCAAAAAACAAAATCTCGATTATCTACTCCCAAATTTTGTCTAAAATTCTTCCATCTATACACGAGTGTATGCGGTAATTCCCTTTAACACTGTGGGTGACTTATCCCAATCGTTTTTAGCAAGAAATAGCGCTGAAAATTGTTGCTTGGAAGAGAAAATGTAAACTGCAGAAATGGTTTTATTGCTTGAGAAAATAAGCGTTTCTTATTTTTTTTTATTCATTTATTTTTTTTAAATAAATGTAT
Organism: Maratus speculifer; assembly: GCA_964019185.1. Classification (NCBI taxonomy): domain Eukaryota; kingdom Metazoa; phylum Arthropoda; class Arachnida; order Araneae; family Salticidae; genus Maratus; species Maratus speculifer. The sequence continues at coordinate 5,058,189 of CAXHSM010001557.1, forward strand.
GTGTACATATAATATTTGAAAATATTTAAATTGATAAATGTATGTGATTTGGGATCATTTACACTTTTTGCAGAGTGAGGAAAATGTATGTTTATGGCATTTACACTAAAAACCGGGCAAAGTTACAGATACGGAGGATCACTAAATATTTCAAATTAGTGGTCCATTAAAAATATTATGTGGTCTCAGAACAGTGGACCTTCAAGGACCAACCCAACCAACATCCTAATTTGATTACAATGTCATCACTAATACCTACAGTTATTAAATTACTTCATTTCAAGATTTTCTGAATTCTGATTGATTTTTCATTTGGTTGGGTTGGGTTGGTTGGGACGTTGGTATTGGTAGTATTCATGGATATTAAATACTTTGCACACTGTTTTCTACAAGAAAACATGTTTTAAGGAACCTCAGAAATTCATGCTCATTTCTTTTGGTAAAACTTGAAATGGTGTTAAATAATCCATAAAGGATTTTCCTTACAAACCATATCGTAAAATGGAATCATTTTTACTGTACCACTGAACGAACAATAAATACTACGAAATTCATTTTAAATAGGGAATGTAATCATACGTTTATAGTAATCAATCAGTTTTAAAGAGGGATTGAGTTGGAAAAAGAAAAAAAAAATCCAAATCTTTTTACCGACATTTATTGACATTTAAAAATCACACCAGATCTTTATAATTTTATGAAAAATCAATCAGAATTCAGAAAATCTTGAAATGAAGTAATTTAATAACTGTAGGTATTAGTGATGACATTGTAATCAAATTAGGATGTTTTCTTTTTCTTTTCAAATGGGCTGAGCTGGACACAGATGAAACGTTTAGCTTTTATTCTGGGTCTAATCTCTACCTATCCAGTGCAGATCTCTATGAAGAAAGAAGTCACCGTGCTCAAACTGGAAGAAAGGGAAATCTGGCCCGACCCGAATCTGCAGAAAAATATATGACCAGGACCCAGTATATTCCTACAAAAGAAAGACCTGACACTACCCGAACCTTGTAGATTTAGACAGTCCATGCCCAGGTTGGGTTCGATATTCGACTACACTTCGAAGCCATTTTCCCTGAAGCCGCATGTTTTGCAAATACTTTGTTAGTACAAGAAGGGGGGAGAGTGATTGCCTCTTTCCGCCACCTCGATCTGCCGTTAGTTCAAGATTATTTGATAAGGTAAAAAGAACATACTTTGAACACAAATAAATTTGACAAAACTAATCTAAGTAATAAAGTATAATTTTTAATATTGTATTCATAAAACCTGGCAGATGGTGTCTTTGGATCCACAATGAAAAAATACATAAGAAACGATACAACACTTTACATAATTAAAAAATACACGAGCCCTCCATGGGATAAAAATGTCCTCCAAAACAGAGCAAAACAAATGTATTTTCATAGAAGTTTTACCAAAATATTCTATTTGTATTAGACTATGTTTCATACTCTATTCTTGATGCACGGATATTCATTCTTTTACTTTATTTAATAAGCTTGAATCTTGTAAATGATTTTGGTTTCCATGTCTGTCTATCCATGCTCTAACTCTTTAAAAACGTTTAATATGTTATTGCAACTTTCTATAGCACAATCACTACACAAAATTAAGTCTGTAATATGTATAGTTCATTTACATGGGCAGTCTAAAGTGTTTTGTTACATTTTGGTCATTGACAAAAAAAATTTACGAATATTTTGATAATCACTAGGTTTTAATAGATGCTTGTATAAAGGTAATTTTAGAGAACATTTTTTGTTGCATATTTCTTACAACTATTCACCAGTATGTTTTAACCCATGTTTGTATAAACCACTTTTACAAGATAACTTCTTGTTGCATACCTCACAATCAAAAATTTACTCAGGAGTATGAATTAATAGATGCCTGTTTAAATTAGGCTTGAGAGAGAATTTCTTGTTACATATCTCACATGCAAAACGTTTTTCACCTGTGTGAATTAACAGATGCCTGCTTAAATGACTCTTTTGAGAGAATTTCTTGTTACATATCTCACATACAAAAGGTTTCTCATCAGAATGAATTAAAAGATGTCTGGTTAAAGCACTCTTCTGAGAGAATTTCTTGTTGCATATTTCACATTCAAAAAGCTTCTCAGCAGCGTGAGTTAATAGATGCCTGCTTAAGTTACACTTGTGTGAGAATTTCTTGTTGCATATCTCACACACAAAAGATTTCTCACCAGTGTGAATTAACAGATGTGTGATTAAATTACCTTTATGAGAGAATTTCTTTTGGCATATCTCACAAACAAAACATTTTTCCTGCTGTGAGCTAGAAGCTGTTTTTCCACAAAAGTTTTGTAAAGAAGTATTTTACTGCACATTTCAGACTTTAAAGATAGTTTTGACTGATCTGATGTATAGTTAACATTATAGCATCTGCGATAAAAAGAATTACCTTAATGACTTTTATGATTCATTAAAAAACTATTTATAAGAAAAAAAATTTTGTTTGAAAAAAATAGTGCATAATTTGAATTGAAATAAAATTTGCATGATAGTATTAAAAATTACAATAGAAACCTAATTATCTGATGCTTGGAAAACTAAAATTTCATGAGGTGTATTTTGTAAACATATGCTGATTAAACTATACATAAAATTCTAACATGTAAACTAAATATCTAAAAACATAAAACAAATTTATCAAAAAGAAAATATTAAACATTGCAGTTAACATTTGTTATAATAAATATTTTAAACTTAAAATAAAGCCAGTTTAAGTATGAAATTCCGAAATTTCATATCATCAGGGAAACAATAATATATTTAGGCATTGAGGCAAAACTCAACTACTTTTGTGACACGTACAATGGAATGTACATATGTGTTCGGTTCAGAATTTCTCCAAAATTATTACTTTTTGCAATCTAATATGAAAGATTTAGCTTCATTCTTTCAAGCTTCATTGTACAGTAATAATTTAATTATTTATTAGTATTTATTACAATGTTTAACACATTGAATGCCAGATCCGTCACCGGTGACTGACACTGAACTTTCTTCTGAAGCCGTAAGAATGCCAGTGTAAAATATGATATAAAACTAGCAAAAATATGTTTTATGAAATTATTGAAATTAATTTTAACAGTTACTTAACTTTTATTTATTAGAGGATTATATCAATAAATTTCTACTAAAATAGAAATTGCGAACCAGTTGCATTTTAATATGCTTACTGAGTTTTAATGAATTCCAGACTTCACATCGTCGTCATCTCGATGTCTGTGCTGGTGCTCCCGGTCTCTCATATAATACTAAGTGTCTTTTACTTAAAAAACAGAAATTTTCATAATGGTAATCTGATGCTGCACAAGTTTAACTATTGACATTATAGTTTACAATTGAATTTTGAATGTTAAAAAATAAAATACAAAACATTCTATTATAATTTAACAAATCACTTTTCGAAATATTTTAAAATAAATTAAACAGTCCAGTAACTTACAGATTACCTACTACATACAAATACAGATAGTTCTTATAAAAATATATAAGTAAATAATAGAAGCACAAAATGTAACAGATTTTTTTTTATGAATATTTTGTACAATTATTTTGCAAAATTAAAAGAACAAAACTACCACTCATATATAAACTATTATTTTTTCACGGAGCATTCCACAGCATAGGGCTGATTTTGTTAAACTTTCTGAACCCAGACAGTTTTATAACTCTTTTTTAAAAAAAGGGAAATGTTTTAAAATATTCGTCAGGTAGCAGCATTTATTGATAATATGTTTCATTTAAAATGCATATTGAATATGTTTTTCTATTTTGATTTTTAAACTGAGATCTTAAAATACTCTAATATTTGTTTATAGGTAAAATTACACAATCACATTATAACAGAAATTTTATTTATTACTTCCTTTTTTCTAATACTGCATTTTTTTTTTTTAAATTAACACTATTCACATTTTATTTATTTATTTATCCAGATTAAAATTTACTTACAGAATTTAACATTATTAAATAAGTCTCAGATTATGTCATGAATTGAGTTTTTACAAGTTGGTGTCAGTTTCTGCCAGTTAAAACCACTTTCTGCTACTGTCGCGTCAAAAGCCATCTTCTGCCAGCCAAGACATAGCTCTGATAAGATCGGAGGAAAAATTCCATAAACAGAATATTTTAATTGTAAAAAAATCATCCAATAAACCCTTCAGTATCTTACATAAAACTATCAAAACAGCAAAATTTCAAACAACTGTGTTGCAGTTATAATGTGTCCTCAACAAACAGTATAAAAATGCCTGTTTAAGAAACAAGATTTTATAATTTTATTTCAAGGCAGAAAAATAGATTTGGAGGAATAATTAGTTTATTAAAGTAATTTTGAAGCATTACAAGAGAGACAAGCTGGTCTCAAATACCTTATGTTAAAATTCTCTTATATTTCGAGGCCAGTAACAAATTGATGACATTTTCACAGATACTTCCTTTGACAATACTATTCTAACAGCCTATAATTAATTAAAGCAGTTAATAAAGAAAAACCACATTAAAAATATTTAAATAGGAATCGTATAGAAAACTGATATAAGGCATTTTTCTATGAAATAATTGTAGATCAATTGATTCTCAAAACAAATAAGCATAGAGCACCTGTATTAGTTTCTTATTTATTTATATAAAACAAATGTGTTATAATATTTACATTTAAAGAATATACAAGATCATGGAATTGAATGATGAGTACCCATTGCAGGAGATTTAAAAAGTTCAATTATTTTAACTAAGTATTGCTAAAATCGAAAAAAGTAATAGATAAAAATCATGGAAACACAAAGTTTGTTTTCAGTTAAAAAATTATAGAGTTATTTCCTGATTCCATTTATATCTTCTATCAATACTTTTGATTAGCATACTGCTTTACATTTCCAATTTTATTGTTAACTTCTTTAGTAGCTGACTGTATAATCATTTTCATTTCTCCAAAGAAATATTTTCTAACATTATTTTTAGAGTATCATCAAGTGATGAATACATATTTTTAAAACTATGAATGATTTCATTGAAATTTCAATACTGGACACACATCTCCCAGAAGTGACTTGATTTTGCACCAAATCAAAAATTAATTGATAAAAACACACAAAATTTGCTTTTAGTTTAAAAATTATACATTTTTTTTCCTCATTGGCTTCATATGTTATTTTAATACTCTTGATTAGCATACTGCTTCGTCTTTTCAATTTCATTATTAATTTCTTTAATGGCTAACTGTATAATCCTTTTAGCTTCTTCAAAGAAGTTATTTTTTGCTTTATTTTTAGAGCATCACTGAGTGTTGAATAACACTCATCTTTCTAAACACATATTTCTAAAACTACGAATGATTTCATTAAAATTTCAATACTGTTCACACATAACTTGATATTGTGCCTTTTGAATCAACTTTTTTCAGATAGAGGATTCTTTCTATATGAGTGATTCCATGACTATTTTCATAATAATATTTATAGACTTACATTTACCAAATATTCCAGATGGCGAAAAACAGTTTACATGAAAGTTCCTTCATATTCCCCTGCTAGTGTTTAAAATTTCTTGTAATAAATATTTATTTACAGATATTAATACTCCCAGGATTAATGAAAATTTTGTAAGAAGACTTAGAGTAAATAATATCTTCCCAATGTAAACAGAATCAAAAGCCATGTACAAATGATTTAAATTATAAAGTATTACTTAGAACCATATATATTTTTAAGCAACAGTTGAACAAAGATGATTACCTATTTAGTTTTTTCTGAATATATCAAAATACAAGAACAAAACAAATTATGTGAAAATTTTTAATACAAAAAATAAAGTGAACAATAAGAAAACACAGCTTAAATATTTGGAGAATGCTTGCATTTTCTATCAAATTAGACTATAGATAAGCAAACAGACAGTGGTAGGATTCATTCAAAATAATCAACCAAAACTTGCATATTGCAAAAAATAAATAAATAAATAAATAAATAAAAGAAGAAGAAACAGTCATCTTAAAAATTTCAAATTTAAAAGCATTCAAAAGCATTTTCAAAGCATTAAATAGGAGGTTCTGTAGATCTATAATGCTATAGATTTTTTTTTAATAAAAAAAAACTATGTTTTTTTTTCTTTTAAAATTTATGTGTACTAATTTTTTATACCTATATATTAGAATTTATAAAAATTGTAATACATCAGTTTTAATATTATTACTTTATAAATAGATTATAAAGCATGATGATTGTAATATCATATAAAAAACTGATGGAACCAGAGAGAAAAGTAGAGCTCAATCTGAAAAATGTTACATTTAAATTTGGCAACTATTTTGTATCTAAAAAAGTGCATACAAAAGAAATGGAATCAGATTATCTGTAAAGCTCATGAAATAATAAAAAATTTTGCTAGCTGAATATGTAGACTGAGCTTCACTGGTGCCTTATGTTCAGAATCATACTGTTATCCACTCAAAATATTACTGGGCGAAGTAGCTAATAGAATGTACAATTATATTTTCTCAAACCAGCTAAGTTCCACAAATCAAAACGAATATAAATCATGAAGTAATAATTAAAGCATAATATAAATATAGTCAGGTTGTTGAAGAATTGATATAAAGATATATTTCTGAGCACAAATATTTTGTATATGGTGGAATTGTGTATGTTTAAGGTTTTGGGTTTACTTGGAGCTTTGATATTTCACTTTTTAAAAACCTTTGGAATGGAGTTTTGTCCACACTTTGTATTGAATAGACTATTCAGGTTCTCATTCTTTATTACATCAGACTGTATCTTATTTTTATGAACCCAAATTTTTAAAGTGGTTATGGATGATTGCGATATGGAATGTGTTAAAAATGTCATTTTTTTTTCCTGACAGATTTTAAAGCACCTATAAAGCTCAGTCCACATTTTCAGCTAACACAAATTTGGGTAATTTTATGAATTTTACAGTTAATCTGATTCCATTTCTTTTCCACGCATTTTTTTAGATTGAAAATATTTGCCAAATTTTACTCTAACATTTTTTAGATCAAGGTCTACTTTTCTGTCTGGTTCCTTCATTTTTTTTTATATGATTTCACAACTTTTTTAGATGATTTCAGGAACTTGATCAAATATCTTCAACTAACAAATCTAAACTAACTATTAATTTAAAGTATGAGTTTGACAAAATCCCTGAAATAATGCCAAATTGACTACTTTTGGTGAGTAATTTTAGTCGCCAAGATGGCGACAAACTTGGTAACATTTGGCAACAGAATTCCCTCCCCTCACTGATGATAGTCCCCCTAAAGTTTTGCAGTATCTACGTAGTATTCATTTATTTATTGATATCTGCACCGATTTTCATTGTTCTATTTTTAAATCTTTTTTTTTTTTTTTTTACATATAGGAGGATTTTTTTTTTCTAAAATATCCCTTTGTAATTTAAATACCTGCTTTATAGTAATTGTTTTGACTTTGAAAACATTCATATAAAGGTGCTATGTAGGTTACACATATTTAGTTACAGTTTATACAGATGTTTATGAAAAATATGCATTTTATATTTTGAATGACGCCAATTTCAAAAATGTAAAGATCTAACATGAAGAACCTGAATTTTTATCGACCTATAAAAAGAAAGAACACGCATTTTCATTTCTTTTTTAAATTATTGTACATTTTTTAATTGGTGGCAACTCTAAAGAAATTCTTGAATTAACAATTAAAAAGGAGAAATTACTATAATGTTAATTATGGAAGATATAGCACTACATAAAATTTAAATTGGTGCCATTTCCTTAACATGGACCTTACCTTTGGATATTTTTTGACAAGACATTTGAAAGGCTCATACCTAAATTAAAATCTTTCGATCAGCTATTACACATCGCTCAGTGTTTCCTGGTTTGGGTTAGAATTGAGTTGTTTGTATTTTCTTCTTGTTTCATGAAGAAAAAAGGGATAAAACAGGGATTCTGGATCTCCATAACTAATAGATGGATCTGGATTAAATTTGGTAAACTTTGAGGTCTAGAGTAGGACACCTCACCTTGTCAATTTTGTCCCATTCTGATGATTGGGTCCAAAGTTATTAAGAGGCAAACTTTCTACTTTAACACTAGAAATGCACCTGAGCTCTACTACACAGCACTATCGTGCTGTATGATAAATCATAATTCAATTACATTGTGATTCAGTTGTTAAAGTAATAATATATGAAATAAACTCACTGATTTAGAGTGACTTCATTTGTTTGTTTTTAGTTCAATAATTTATTGTTTAACTTTGTAATGTTTTAATAATTTCTTCTTAATTTCATAAATATCCATTTAATTTAATAAAGCCTATTGAGCAATTGTAATTTTTCTCAACGCTTTTATTCAGAAATATAAAAATATTTAAACAATTATGTTTAAAATGTAACAAATGATAATTCATAAAACTTTTAATTATTTTTTTCAAAACGATATTAAAATAAAGTTCCACATTCAGCACAGTCAGATTAATGATTTTTAACAGAAATTTGAACATGACTTAAGCTTTGAAGCTCATTTGAAACTAAAAAATATAGTACCATCACTAACAATAAATAAATAAAGTCTTTATTTTAATGAGCTGTGTTTCACCTTAAGGTATGTGCCTATCCTTAAAGCCCCATATACAAAATAAAAAAAATGAACTTTTTAGTAAACATATGCGTTTTTAGTTAAAATTCTAAATAAAACTATAAATTCAAATAAATTTTCAATTGGATTTTAACTTACTTTTCAAATTTAGGCAATAATTATATTTTTTTTCAAGAATTTAGTTGATGCCAAATCTTTTATATTGAAATCTATTCAACATATTTAACTTTTTTTTTTCACCATTTTTTTAGGAAAACCACTTACCTATGTTATGAAGCAAAATATTTGTAATACATCTTAATTTTCCTAACATATACCAAATTTTGTACATAAAACATATTTTTTTATTTAAAAACTGCATATTTTTCAATAAAAATAGCTCTTCAATTAATATGTATATACTTACACATTGTATTTTTATTCAAAACATACCAATTGAAAAGCAGAACCTTGTAACACAATTTTATTTCGATATGTTTAAAAAATTATGGTATCAATCTATTGTCTGTCTGCTACCTGTCCTGCTAAATCCAAAAATTATACTTTGAATCCGAAATTCAATAAAAGAATGAAATGAAGTGGATTTTAAATGTTCACTATATTTAAGTCAAGAGACATTAATTAAATGATCAATACTGCATAAATGAGGATATAAGTTACAAAAACTGGGTTATGAAATCTTTTTAAATTCACTATCAGTATTTTCCATTGTTAAATCTGCATTGGAAAATTGCTACAATCTAGTTTTACCATGTATTTCTGGCATTGTAAAATGTTGACTTACAATGAAAACCAGTCAATACAGTCAGAGGTTTTCGTTATTTTTAATATTTTTAGTTTCTGGAAAAGAAAAGTATAGAAATTTACATCATCAAGAAAAAAAAAAAAAACAGTCAAAGTTCTAAAATTCACACTAGATGGAACCAGAGGTTGTGCAGATTACGGAATATTGTGGATTATAGAGTATTAGAGATTATGCGTCTTTTTATTATTCTTAAACAACATTTTAATTCTTCAATAAGTATAATATGAAAACATAAATATGAAATCTAATAATTAATTTAATATGTTATCTCAAAAAATTTCCTTTTTAAAGTTATTTTGTTTAAAAAATTTATAATACATTTATTTAAAAAAACTAATTACAAATGTTCAGTAATACATTTTGTTTTTTATTGTTAATAAAATAAAACAGCTATATTAAAAAAAAACAGATGTTTCATTATGATTTTTTTTATTATTTGTTTAAAAAAATCATTTTTGGATCACAAATTTATAAATTTTCTTAAGTATTTATTTCATTGTTTACATCCATGGAGTAATGCAAATTATAGAAAACTGTGGATTATGGATGCACATATTATCGATCTTTGAGTGAATAAATATATATTTTTTTCCCTACAAATGTATTCAGTACTCAGTTGTCAATTTCAATATTTATGGCAAAATTTTATTAAAAATCTATAGTTTGTCCATCTTGTGGAATCTCTAAGCATGATTCAACTATGCTGATATCAAATTTTTATCATTATTTTGATAAAAGACAGTTTTAAAAAAGTACAGCATATTGGAATTAAAAGAAAAAGTTTTCAATCCAACCAATCCTAGTGTACATGTTTCAAGCAACTAGACAATTTATTGCATCACAGTCTAATTAAATAGGTTAAAAACTCTTTATCAAGTTCTATAAAGTAACGCTATTGTAGATATCATCAAGAGAAAAAGAAGTATGAAATATTTCCTTGATGGAAAGTATTGGTGATATAACTGTTGATTTCTCCTCATTTGTTGAATAATGAAGAGATATAACTGAATCGAGTTTCCTAATGCTTAGTGCACAATAAAAAGTCATCAAGGTGATCACTGTGGTAAGATAAACATTAAAACATTAAATTAATTAATTAACATTAACTAAATTAACATTAATTAACAACTAATTAACATTAATTAAAACATTTTATTTACAAAATACATTTTTCTAGTGACTTTTTCCCAGGGCCGTAGCTAGAAGTGTATGATAGGGGGGGCTCAGGGGAATATAGGGGGGGCTCAAGGGAATGTAAGGGGGGGGCTCATATTTTTTTGTTCTCTCTCTAATGCAGAACGATAAATTAGTGCATATTCACATTGTAGATACTATGTTTCTCATTAAACTGTTGTAATAACTTCATTTTATGCTAAGAAAAGTATATGATGATGAAAATTTTGAGTGTATAACTGGTGCGAAATTAAACATCCTGTTAGCTTCATATGTACCAATACGATGAGGGAGTGTTGAAACACATATTTTAGATACAATTTAGTAACTCTGCAAAACTGTGAAAGGGTCTCAAAACTAAATTAGTTTTTTGAACAGAATTTCATTTGAATTTTCGAAACATTTAGTGACCTTGGAACTTTTTCCAGGGGGGGGGGGCTCAAAATATTTTAGGGGAGGCTCAGCCGCCCATAGCGCCCCCTTAGCTACGGCCCTGCTTTTTGCCCAAAAAATTATGCATTTCATTCAATAATGAAATTACATTAAATAAAATAAAATTTCATTAAATAATACTAAGGTTCAGTCTGAAAATCATTATTTCACTTGTTCTAGGATTCAACAATAGTATCTTAGGGGGAGTTGGTCCTCAGCTTACAAATTCTCCTACTTGATGTAAAGTCACAGGGCATTTGATGCATTCATATATTTAAAAATATTTGTCTGGGAAATTAATATTTTAAACTTCTGTTTTTTGTACTAACATCTTAAAAAATGTCTCTGATTTTCTTAATCTAAAATTTTTTTCTAAAATATATACTTAATTTTATATGAAGTGTTAAAATTTTACTCAAAGTTCATAAGCTTTTAACACATAAAATATTAGATTAAGCATGAGTTTAGAAATAGTTTGAGAGCTAAGATAAAAAGAAACATCCTTTAAGATGAGTATACAGAAAAATGAAGTTAAAATTATTAATTTCCCCAAGAGACATTTTAAATATATGAATGAATCAAACATCGATAGACTTAACATTGCAGAGGAGAATTTCGAAGCCAAGTGACCAACCCTCTTAAGGGGAGTTTTCACTCACTTGAATACAGCTGCTTTGCAATGTTAAAGAAATGGACAGTTTATTTTGAAATTTCTTGTTTAAATTTGAATGTTTTTTAAAAATTTTTGCTTTGATAGCTAAAGTCTGACATTAATATGGCTATTTTTGACTTTTTTGATTTTGATTGCAATTTTTTTTTTTTTTTTTTTGAAAAAAGGTTTTTTCAATTTTGTTACTGAATTTGAAATTTAATTATACCTGAAAAACAACAAAAAAAAAAAATTGCAACCAAAATTGAAAAAGTAAAAAATTTTGATATTAAAGATGGAACGACGCAGCTATCATATGCAAAAAAATTGTTTAAAAATATTCAAATTTAAATAAGTTCTAAAACAACTCGCTCATTGGATTAACATTATGGAGAGGATATTTTCAAGTGACCGATAAGTCCCCTTACGTGTACATGTTTTTATATGTAAATTTCAAATAAATATATAAAGGCATTTCATATAGATGAATTATTTAAAAAATATTTGGTTTCAAAGGAATACAATATAATTAAATTCAGTTTATGAACACAATGTTTTAAAAGTAAACATAAAAAAGAGAAGAATTCAAAACAGTTTGCTGTATCTAACTAATCTATTTAAAAATAAACAATTATAGTAAGCGAAATTAACTGCAGTAGATCAAACATTTTACTAATGCTTTAAATGACTCAATGATAAATCAGCAAAATTGAAAATTGCGGCCGAAAACTTTTCGTGCAGCAAATAGCACATAGAAGAGTTTTTAATTGAAGAGTAACGAAATAATCCAAATGACTTTAGCATTAATTTAATTTAGAAAAGAGGTTGGGTGAATAAATTTAATTTTTAAAAATTACCTGATGCTACAAACAGCGGAAGAGAAAAAACGCCAATAAAAGAATGAATCATAAACTACTATGACTCATTGAATGTGATTCTTGTATATTAATTAAATTTCTCAATTTTTAATGCGAAAAGATTAACGAATTATGAAAATGCTTTCTGTTTTCTTTTATAAATAACTATTTTGTTTTGTTAATTAAAACTTAGTTGAACATTTCTATTTGCAACAGTGTTACATTTATTATCGTTTGAATCATTATTAATAAATGAAATCTTTAATCATGATTCATTCATCGTGATGGCTTCTCTAGTAAAATGAACAAAATGTTGATACTCTGATTGTAATGGTAATTAATTTTATTAATTAATTTAATGGCCCATTTTTTCTACGGAAGTAAATTTGTGGTAAGATATGTTTCTTTGGTTATTCTTCTACGGAAAATCCCAGAACTTGTGTTTTGATCGTATGATGACGCAAAGTTTTTACGTCACAACTTTTATTTTTATTGATATTTATAGTCATTTTGTTAGACGAGTAGAAAACTATTAGGACGAATACTTTATTATTTTTGTATTTAAAAGTGTTAAAAATTTAAATTTGTATTATTTAAAACAAATACCTTTATTTACCTAAACATTTTTTTTTTCAGAATTAACAGTTCAGAACCCTTTATAAGTGAAGTAATATGCACTATAAAAATTGAAAGTTTGTCAATATATTTTCAGGTAACCTATTCACCATTTCATTTACACAAGCAGTTTTTTCAACATTTGTATAACTTATTTGATATGAAATGACCATTTATTTATTTTATTAAACAAGTAGAAGTAAATTGTACATAAAAAACAATCATAATACATACACATTGCTCTCTTTCCCTCTATATATATTATGCATACATATATAAACACTGATAAGCATTCATTAGGTTTATTTTCATAGCTGTTTGTATCATTAGTCAATAAATCTTATTTCCTAAAGCCCAAATTGTGTGAAGTAACGAATATCGAATAGCTACGAAAAAATGGGAAAATCACTATATCGGTAAAATACAACTTTTTTTATTATGCAATATTTATTGTTAACTCGTAACAATTATTTTGTAAAATTTGATTAAATGTAAATTTAATTGCATTTCATGAATTTGAAAATCAATGATCATTTTTCTCTGTTTTATATGTAATTTACATTTTTTCATAACATTATCCTTAAACAATACATTGTTAAATTTGTTAAAGTAACATTAATGATAAAATCTTGATTAATTAATGTATGTAGTTGTACAATTATTTTCTGATTATGTAAGTACAGTAAGACCCTGGTTATCCAAAAAGCATGGAACTGAAATATTTTTGTTTATTCAGGGTGTCCATATCAATTTTTGAATAACCAGGAAGCTTATGGCGAAAACTTCTTTAATGAAAAGCTGTGATCGTAAATTAGAATATTGTTGAAATAAAAATTTTGTAGAAACGTATTACAGATTATTTTAGATGTGTTATCAGATTACAAACATTGAAGCTATTAAGATCTTAAATTGTGACTCTTTGATATATTGAAGTACAAGAAGATGTAACAGCATCAGATGTGTTGTTATTTAAAAGGTATTGTGCTAAAGTAGCATTGAAACAATACAAATTTGTAAAACAAAAGAAAATCACAACATATTTTGTAAAAAAAAAAAATTGAAGTTGTTTATGTGTCTGCATAATAAATGCTTGAAATTACGCAATGGACCAAATAAGTAAGTTGAGTGTGTTTTTATTTCATAAAGAACATGCTTTTTAAATGCTATCTCTACCAGTGTCCAAAAATACCTTACAAAGTTTTGATTTTTACTTACTTTGCTTCTAATTTTTAAAGCTAATACAATCAAAGATCTAGAATAAACATAAGTTGGGGCCAAAGGTTGTGCGGTTTATGGAATATTGTGGATTATAGAGTATTATGGATTATATGTCATTTTATTATTCCTAGACAGCATTTTAATTCTATAATAAGTATAATATGAAAAGATAAATATGAAATCTAATAATTAAGTGAATATGCTATCTCAAAAATGCATTTTTAAAGTTATTTTATTAAAAAAATTGATGTAAACGTGCATTTAAATAAAATAATTACATATGTTCTGTAATGCAGTTTGTTTTTCATTGTTAATAAAATAACATAAGTTATATTTAAAAAAGTATGTGTTTTTATTGTGATTTTTAAAAAAAAATTTTATTATTTGTTTTAAAAAATGATTTTTGGACCATGAATTTGTAAATTTTCTGAACTGTTATTTCAGTGTTTGCGTTTGTAAAGTAATGCAAATTAAATGAAATTGCAGACTATTGATCTTTGACTGTATATACAGTAGACTACCTCAAACCTGTACAGCTTGGGCCAGAGTTTGTTTTTGTCCCAGAGGATTTCTGATCATTGCTTTGTTTACATTTTTAAACCATAATTTTAATGTAATTAATAAAGCAATCAAAACCATAATGAATGCTTACAATAAAATATTAGTAAATTAAGTAATAAATTAAAATAAAAAAAAATTAATAATTTTTAAAAGGATTAAAATATTAAAAGAAAAGGTCAAGTTAAAAACCAATATTGTATGATTAAATATTCATTATAAACATTCTGCATTCCTCCCCCCCCCCCAAAAAAAAAAGCCTATTTGGGGATTGTCAGCAAATTAAAAAGAAATGAATATCTTTTGAATAACCTTATCAAAACTAATGTAGCAAACACATTGAAATTGTCGATTATGATTAAGTGGGTTATTGTAATAAATTGTGTTGATTTTTATGTGGATAGCATGTATACTCTTAGAGAAATCAACATTTTAATAAAAACAGTCCCAAATTTTGCCAAGTTTTTTTGTTATATTTTGCAGAGTTCTTAGCATAAAAAAAATTCATTTCGGAAAGCATGACAAACAATATAGTGCATAATACCCTGCTATCAGAATTAAAAAATAATAAACATTGTATAAAACTGAGCAAGTTTACTAAATAATGTTGCACTGTGCATGAAAGCAATCAAAATATAACTTGCATACTGTGTTAGCTAAATGCATAGAGCAACTTTTCTGAAGGTCATAAAAGTTGCTCTATATATTAGTACATATCAAACTACACTATATCAAAACATAGCTTAAAAATTCTTAAAATTGTCATCGATAGAATAAGCTCAAAATCTATTGTTTCCAAAAGGAAGCAAAAAGATGAGCTAAAAGAATGGAAGAAGGAAGCTGAAATAATAAAGTAAAATAATTAAACTTTTAAAAGTAAAAGTAAAATAAATAATTAACAATGTATAATGCATAATATGTAATGTAAATATGCATGATAAAGATAAGATACATTTTCTTTGAATTATTAAATGAAACCTTTCTAATAAAGGTACTGTACTAATCCACATTAAAACCTTATGTTAAGGAAGTTTTCTTTCAGGTTTAGCCAGTCCTAGCTAAAAAATGCTTGATTCATACAGAAGTGTATTTGGTAAAACGATTCTGATTACTAGTGATATTTCCACACTTTGATTTTTTTTTTTCAAATATAAACAGGGATGTAGTGGGAGGTATATAGGGGTTTATGCTGTTTACATTCTGGATTTTTTTAATAATTTCTGTATACCCTCTGTTTCTCAAATAAAGCATTAGCGTATATTATATCTATGAACGTTCATGATGTCATTGTGTATCCACTGCCTATACCATATGCTCTCTAATATTTTTACGACTACAACATTAGAAATAAATTAATGCTTTTTTCAAGAAAAACACTGAGTTCAGTTATCTTATTGAGAATTACATATTATTAGTATACAGAATGATATAAAACTAAAAAATTCCATAATAAGTGTCATTGTTTACACATGTAGTTTTTAGATGATTATAAATATTACTGTTAAAAATTTGAGGCACTCTTTTGTAATTGATTAATATGAAAACCTGTAAAATGGATGTATTTCTTAAATGATAAAAAATGAACCATTTTATTTTGATATGTTTACTTAGAAAATTAGTTTACTGGTACTACTTATTTTGCCAAAATGAACACTCCACATGGCTTAATATCAATGGCATGGAGCAACCAGAAAAGAGTAGGATGTTGCATTATGTTAAAAGTACCTAGACTATTGACTATCAACTAAATATCAGAATGATGATTTTGTTTGTCAAATCTTTTGTTTATCAAATTTAATTTAATTTAATTTTAATATATGGAGGACATTGATTTTTTTTTTTTTAAACAAAGCTAAATCTTATTCATTTGTATTATGCAAGTTTACATACATAATTTTGAATTAATGCTATAACTCCTAATGGCTTCTTCTCCATAGTCTTATTTGGGAAAACATTTCTCCAAAATTTGAACTCTTATTGACCACAGTATGTTTTTTTTTTTTGATAATGGTCAGTGTAATTTGATTCTTTCTCACTTTTTGACATACATGAAAAAACGAACAAAGGGGTAATCTCCTTTGGGTGTCTCTGAATTTATAAAATACAGTAGATTCCTCAAATCCGCACAGTTTCGGACCGAAGGTTATGCAGATTTTAGAATTTTGCAGATATCTGGTCATTGATTTGTTTACATTTTTTAAATACCAATTTGAATGTAATTAATAATGATATGAAAACTATAATGAATGTTTACAGCATAATAAATATTAAAATAAGTAATAAACTAAAATAATACAAATCTACATAGTTTAAAAATGATTAAAATATTTTAAAAAGATTAAGTTAATAGTCAATGGTGTATGACTAAATATTCATTATAAACTTGTAAAATTGAAATGTATTTTTTCTAAATTATTCAGTGAAACTTTCCTCATAAGGGTACTTGGAATTCACATCAAAATAAAAAAATAAGGAAATTTTATTTCAGGTTTAGCCGGACTTAATAACCAAAAGAAGAAATATATTTGGTAAGAAGATTATGATTACCAGTAATATTAGCAATGTCTCGAATTTTTTTAAAAATAAATTTTTTCTTCCTTCATGAAAAAAAAAAAGATTTCAATAATATTGACAAAAATTGCAAATTAAAATATGTATGGAGCTGATATAAAGCTAAAAAATAGTCACATTTTGTCCCTATATTTGAGCTGAAAGTTTCATTGTTTACATTTGTAAATTATGTGCGGATTTGAGCTAGAGTATAAAGTTTGAACTCTGGAGGTTCAAAAATGAAATAAGTTGTACATCACTCAATAGGATTCTGTTTATGTTTTAAAGACATTATTTAATCTATCCTTTTCGTGTAGTAATGAAAACACAAATTATTCTTGGAGTTTTCATTAGCTCACAGGCCATCCAAGCTTGAGAGCTTTTGTGCCCGTCCGTTCTGTATGTATGTACGTTCGTTCGTTTGTGTGTAACATAAATCATGATAAAAATATCCGATCCACTTGAAATATTGTATGTAGGTACAGTAGACTCCCTCAAATCCGCACTTCTAAATTCCTCAACTCTCTAAAATCTGCACATATTTTACAGATGTAAACAATGAAACATTCAGTTCAGATGTAGGTGCAAAATTTGATTTTTTTAAAGTTTTATATCAATACCATATATTTTTTAATTTGTAATTTTTGTTAAGGTTATTGAATTCATGTTTTTTTCATGAAGAAAGAATAATTTATTTCTGAAAAAATAAAGATAATGTTGATATCATTGGTAATCACAATCTTACCAAATATATTTATGTATTAATCAAGTTTTTTTAGTTATTAAGTCTGGCCAAACCTGAAATAAAGCTTCATTATTTTATGATCTTGATGTGAATGAGTAATGTATCTTTATGGCAAGTTTCATTGAATAATTTAGGAAAATCCCATTTCATCCTTATAATAAATATTTAATTGTACATTATTGATTATTAATTTGACCTTCACTTTTAGTATTTTTATCTTTTTAAAAACTATCTAAATTTTTATTATTTTAGTTTATTACTTATTTTAATATTTTCACATATTGTAAGCAATCATTATACTTTTGATTTCATTATTAATTACATTCAAATTACTTTTTAAAAAATGTAAACAAAGCAATGACCAGAAATCTGCAAAATTCTAAAATCTGCAAAACCTCAGGTCCCAAGCTGTGCGGATTTGAGGGAGTCTACTGTATATTCTGAAAAGGCGATCCCCTGATTAGTTTTTAGAATTCTTTCAATATGTATGAGAGGGGAAATGGGGGGTTCATGCCTTCCCCTTTATTTATATAAATGGGTTTTCATGCAGAATTATCCGTTTTCATTCAAAATTTAGATATAGGATCATTTTTATGAGGTGCCTCCATGATTAGTATTAGGTGCTCATTGGATAAGTATAAAGAGGCGGAACGGGGGGGGGAGCTAATGTACCTCCTCTTTATTTATATAAGTGTGTTTTTCATGCAGAATTTATCAGATTTCATTCAAATTATAGACATAGGACCATTCTTATGAGGGCACCGTCATGATTTATTGTGCGAGTTCATTGCAATAAGTCTAAGAGGGGAGAAATGGGAAGTAACTCCCTCTCCTTAATTAAGGTTATTGGGGATTTCCTGCAGAATTTACCGATTTGCTTCAAATTTTTGATATAGGTTCATTCTGATAAGGCGCTTCGCTGACTGGATTTGGAAATTCATTAGATAAGTAAAAATGGGGGATCGGTACGATTATTCTCTTAATTTATTTAAATGGTTTTTTTTTTTCAGAATTAACCGATTTGCTTCAATTTTTGGATACAGTTTCATAGTAATAAGATGTTTCTCTAATTAGCTGTGGGGTTCTTTTGTTAAGTTCTTGTTTAAGGAGTACTTGCGATTACCCTCCCGTTAAATTTGATAAATGGGTTTTTATGGAGAATGGTCCGATTTGCTTTTAATTTTGGATGTAGGTTCTTACTGATAAGGCGAATTTCTGAATAGTTTTGGAAGTTTAATGTTTAAGTATAAAAGAGGGGAATAACTCCTTAAATTATATAAATGGGTTTTTATTAAAAATTTTCCGATTAGCTCTGAATTTTCGATATAGATTTTTTATATGATAAAGCATGTCCCTGATTAGTTTAAGGGGTTCGATGATTATGTATAAAGGGAGGGGATTGGGGGGAGCTTTCCCCCCCTTTTAATTTGTTTTTCGAATGTAATTAACCCTTGAAAACATAAGTACAAACATAATATACAATTACTATGCGTAGCCTATGAGCTCAATGCCATCCATTTAACTGGACAATATTCTTTTTATTCTTTTAACAAACTACTTATAATCAAATTTTTATTACTAACAGGAAACTACGAGTAAACACAAAGTTAAAGTTTCTGTGTAAACCTTGAATGTATTTAGTAGAATGATATTGAATATATTTAGTAATTACCTTGAATACATTTGATGAGTGCGAGTCTATAAATATTCACTCTTTTATCTTGAAACTGATGATTTAAATGGTGCAAAATGAAGTCATCTGTGGCAAATTTGTGAAAACTTTTGAAATTTCTGCGAAACTCATTTTCAGTTTTAAAATAGAAATTTAACTCTCAGTGATGCTCTAAACATAAGCAGAAGAAATTTATTGGAAATTAAAAAAGAGGATATGGACCTAAAATTAATTACACGAAACTTTTATTCACTTAGCTGAAAAGGTGTAAGACTAACAAAATAAGAACTTCTCTGTTGGTTACTTTTTCATTTCATTGGTTTTACACCTTGTTAGCAATATGAATAAAAATTTAAGTTTAATAATTCTTGGGTTTATTTCTCTTTTTCAGCTATCATATGAAGAATATACAGTTAGCAACTAAAGAAATTAATAATGAAAGTGAAAATATCAAACATTATGTTAAATGAGTATTAATAGATGACACAAAAGCAATGATAAAATAAGTATATATATTTTTTTTAAGTAAAAACAAGTTTTGTGTTTTGATTTTTTTATAAGTTAACTTTATGATTTTAATTAAACTTAATTAAAATAATTAAATAATATTGTTAAATAATTGTAAAAATAATAATTATTATTATTAAATAATTATTGTTAAATCTCCTTTAATGGAGGCTTATCATTCAGTTTCATGAAATGTTTATTCTTTAAATGTATTGTTACAGCATGCATATTTTTTTTTATAAATATAATGTAATACATGTGCACTGTGCTATTTTGTTATCACAGGTTATACCAGATAGAGGAAATAGATTTTAAAAACATTATCTTGTTGAAAAATGAACTTATTTGTGATGTTTATATGATTCCTTTTAAAATGATTTTATTGTGATTATCTATTTCACGTTCGCTTTAATTAAATGTAGACTATTAGAATAGAGTTGCAAAAGGAATTATCTATGCACGTGTCATTATTTTAGCCTGACTTTGAAATATTATGGAATTTTTACCGAAGATATTTCTCTGGTAGCACTTGAAAATACCTGTATTATATTAGTTATTCCAAACATATTTCTGCACTTTCATAGTGAATTCTACAATCTTGTTAAACAGGCATTTTTATATTTTTATGTTGCAGACTACAAATGCAACACCGTTATTTTTAATACTGCTGTTTTCCAAAATTTTCAATTAATACAGAAGGGTTTATTGATGATTTGTTTCTTAATAAAATGGGCTATTTGTGCGATTTTTTCTCCCCCTCTTGATATTCCATTGTCATTTTTATATTCCTTACAAACTGTACTACTAATTGCTATATTATAACTTAGTACTCTTCACACAATACAATTTTAATGCATTGATCTAAGAATTCATTTCCAAGTAATTTGTATTTTGATATTGTAGAAGAAAATTTATTTTGTTTTACCTATTTTCAATTTTATCCTATTTTGACCTGAGGATTTATTTACCTATATTTTTTAAACTTCGGTTATGGATTTATATAAAAGAACTTATAACTAAAAAACATAATTATTTTGGGTTGTTGGGGGCCAAAGGTTGTGCGGTTTATGGAATATTATGGATTGTATGTCATTTTATTATTCCTAGACAGCATTTTAATTCTATAATAAGTATAATATGAAAAGATAAATATGAAATCTAATAATTGAATATGCTATCTCAAAAATGCATTTTTAAAGTTATTTTATTTAAAAAAATTGATATAAACATGCATTTAAATAAAATAATTACATATGTTCTATAATTCAGTTTGTTTTTCACTGTTAATAAAATAACAGAGTTATATTTTAAAAAATAGCTGTTTTTATTGTGATTTTTTTAATTTTTTTTATTATTTGTTTCAAAAAATAATTTTTGGACCATGAATTTGTAAATTTTCTGAACTGTTTATTTCAGTGTTTACGTTCGTAAAGTAATGCAAATTATATGAAATTGCAGATTATCGATCTTTCACTGTATGTACAGTAGACTAATCTGCACAGCTTGGGCCAGAGTTTGTTTTTGGCCCAGAGGATTTCTGATCATTGCTTTGTTTACATTTTTAAACCATAATTTGAATGTAATTAATAAAGTAATCAAAACCATAAGAAATGCTTACAATAAAATAAAATATTAAATTAAGTAATAAATTAAAATAAAAAAAAATAGGTAATTTTTAAAAGGATTAACGTATCAAAAGCAATGGTCAAGTTAAAAATCAATAATGTATGATTAAATATTCATTATAAACATGAAATGTAATTTTTCCTAGATTATTCAGCGAAACTTGCCTTATAAAGATATATTAGTAATTCACATCAAAATCATAAAATAAGGATGTTTTATTTCAGGTTTAAAGCAAGACTTGATAACCAAAAAAGCTTGATTAATGCATAAATATATTTGGTAAGAAGATTGTGCTCACCAGTAATATCAGCAATATCTTGATTTTTTCAAAAATAAATTTATTTTTCTTTCATGAAAAAATATAAATTCAGTTATATTAATAAAAATTACATATTAAAGTAAGTATAGAATTGATATAAAACTAAAAGCAGTTAAATTTTGTCTTTATATCTAATCTAAATGTTTCATTTTTTACATTCATAAATTATGTCTGGATATTAAAAAATTGCAGATTTTAGGGTTGTGGATTTGAGGGAGTATACTTTATATACCTATATACAGGTTGGTCATAAAAAACGTCCCTCACATATATAGCCCTAGTGAATTAACCGCTGAACCAATGAAAAGGAAATTTCAGATTTATTTATTTGAAGGTAAGTCATCAAGATTATGATGATTTAAAACAATAGAACTCTCACAGCTACAGTTACAATTAAAAAATTTCAAAATTTTTTAACGGAAACACGCTTTCTTTTTCTGCATTAATTCATCTACACATTCAAAAATCATAAATGGCATTTGAATGATGCACTTGTAATTAAAATTGCCGGTGTTATATCATGGCCCTGAGTTCTAATCATCAGTTCCTACGTAATGTAATATTCAGAACTCTAAAACATATAGTCACATTTTTATTTTCGCTATGTGTACACAAACAGAACTCAAAAATTCATTTAAAAACAAATCTTACAACATTACTCAGTTCACAAGTGAAAAAAAAATCGGCTGCTTAAAATCATTATAATTGGTCTTTTGCAATAAGTCTTTTTTGAAAGAGTTTTACATCAGCAATATTCATTTGATGTGTATCATGCCAATGAAAGTTATATTTTTACTATGAGCCGATGAATTCACACATAAAAAAATGGGTATTGCCATTCAAAAATTTTGAAAGTTTTTCATTGTAACTGTGAAAGCACTATAGTTTTTAATTTTCACGATCTCGAGCACATACCTTCATATTAGTATATATAAAATTTCTGTTCAATTGGTTGAGTCAATCGATGTTAGGGGTTCATATATTGGGGAAATTTTTTATGACCTTCCTGTAGGTATAACACTATATGTCCAAAGGTTACTGGCCAATTGGGATTTTCGGCGTTTTGTTGAATATCTAGAAAAATACATCAGAAATTATAATAAAACTCCAGGTGTGTAAACAGAATAGTACAAGTCATAAAATTCTGCATCCCCCCCAAAAGCCTATTAGGAGACTGTCAGCAAATTAGAAAGGAATGGATATCTTTTGAATAACCTTATCAAAACTAATGTAGCAAACACATTGAAATTGTCGATTATGATTAAGTGGGTTATTGTAATAAATTGTGTTGATTTTTATGTAGATAGTATGTATACTCATAGAGAAATCAACATTTTAATAAAAACAGTCCCAAATTTTGCCAAGTTTTTTTTGTTATATTTTGCAGGGTTCTTAACATTAAAAAAGTTCTTTTCGGAGAGCATGACAAACAATGTAGTACATAATACCCTGTTATCAGAATTAAAAAAATAATAAACATTGTATAAAACTGAGCAAGTTTACTAAATAATGTTGCACTGTGCATGCGTGAAAGTAATCAAAATATAACTTGTATACTGTGTTAGCTAAATGCATAGAGCAACTTTATGAAGGTCATAAAAGTTCCTCTATATGTTAGTACATATCAAACTACACTATATCAAAACATAGCTTAAAAATTCTTAAAATTGCCATCGATAGAATAAGCTCAAAATATATTGTTTCCAAAAGGAAGCAAAAAAAAAAAAAAAAAAAAAAAAGGAGCTAAAAGAATGAAAGAAGGAAGCTGAAATGATAAAGTAAAATAATTAAACTTTTAAAAAGTAAAAGTCAAGTAAATAATTAACAATGTATAATGCATAATATATAATGTAAATATGCACGATAAAGATAAGATACATTTTCTTTGAATTATTAAATGAAACCTTTCTAATAAAGGTACTGTACTAATCCACATTAAAACCTTATATTAAGGAAGTTTTCTTTCAGGTTTAGCAATTCCTAGCTAAAAAATGCTTGATTCATACAGAAGTGTATTTGGTAAAACGATTCTGATTACTCGTGATATTTGCACACTTTGATTTTTTTTTCAAAAATAAACAGGGATGTAGTGGAAGGTATATGGGGGTATATGCTGTTTACCTTCTGGATTTTTTTTAATAATTTCTGCATAACCTCTGTTTCTCAATTAAAGCATTAACGTATACCCTATCTATGAACTTTCATGACATCAGCATATACTTACTGCCTATGCCATGTACTCTCTGATTTTTTTGTGACTACAACACTGGAAGTAAATTAATGCTTCTTTCATGGAAAACTACGAATTCAGTTATTTTATTGGGAATTAAATATTATTATACAATCAGGATGACATAAAACTAAAAAATTCTGTAATTTTGCCCTTACATCTTAGCTGAAAGTTTCATTGTTTACATCTGTAGATTTAAGATGATCACAGATTTTAGTGTTAAAAATTTAAGGATGCACTTATTTATTTTGATATGCATATTTAGAAAATTAGTTTACTAGTATACTCCTCATTTTGCCAAAATGAACACTCCACATAGCTTCATATCAGTGGCATGGAGCAACCAGAAATGTGTAGAATGTTGCATTATGTTAAAAATACTTAGAATATTGACTATAAACAAATGTAAGTATGATGATTTTGTTGTCAAATCTAGATTTAATTTTAATACCTGCAAGACATGGAAATTTTTTTAAAACAAAGCTAAACAATTTTCTTCTTTATTAATATTATACAAGTTTTTGCACATAATTTTGAATTAATGCTATCACTGGTAGTTCACTTCTCCATAGTCTAATTTGGGAAAACGTTTTAGCTTTATCCAAAATTTGAACTCTTATTGACCACAGTATATTTTTTTTCTTGAAAATGGTCAGTGGAATTTGATTCTATCCCACTTTTTGACATACATGAAAAAACGGACAAGGTGTTAATCTCTTTGGGTGTCTCTGAATTTATAAAATACAGTAGAGTTCCTCAAATCCGCACAGTTTCGGACTGAAGGTTATGCAGATTTTAGAATTTTGCTGATATTTGGTCATTGATTTGTTTACATTTTTTAAATATCAATTTGAGTATAATTAATAATTCAACCAAAACTATAATGAATGTTTTGAAATAACTAATAAACAAAAATAATACAAATCTACATAATTTAAAAATGATTAAATTATTTAAAAAAGATCAAGTTAATAGTCAATGGTGTATGATTAAATATTCATTATAAATTTGTAAAATTGAAATGCATTTTTTCTAAATTATTCAGTAAAACTTTCCTCATAAATGTATTTAGAATTCACATGAAAATAAAAAAATAAGGAAATTTTATTTCAGGTTTAGCCGGACTTAATAACCAAAAGAAGAAATATATTTGGTAAGAAGATTATGATTATTAGTGATTCTTGAATTTTTTCAAAAAATAAATTTATTCTTCCTTCATGAAAAAAAAAGTGATTTCAATAATATTAACAAAAATTGCAAATTAAATTATGTATGGAGTAGATATAAAACTAAAAAATAGTCAAATTTTGTCCCTATATTTGAGCTGAAAGTTTCATTGTTTACATTCGTAAATTATGTGCGGATTTGAGACAGAGTATAAAGTTTGAACTCTGGAACTTCAAAAAAGATATAAGTTGTACATCACTCAATAGGATTCTGTTTGTTTTAAAGACATTATTGAATCTATCATTTTCGTGTAGTAATGAAAACACAAATTATCCTTGGCGTTTTCATTATCTCACAGGCCATCTAAGCCTGAGAGCTTATGTGCTTACCAATTCTGTATGTATGTACTTTCGTTCGTTAGTGTGTAACGCGATAATTCATGATAAAAATATCCGACCCACTTGAAATTTTGTATGCAGGTATATTCTGATAAGACGCTTCCCTGATTAGTTTTTGGAGTTCATTCGATATATATGAGAGGGGGAACGGGGGATTCATGCCCCTCCCCTTAATTTATATAAATGGGTTTTCATGCAGAATTATCAGTTTTCATTCAATTCAGTTTTCAGATATAGGATCATTTTCATGAGGCGCCTCCATGATTAGTATTAGATGCTTATTGGATAAATATAAAGGGGGAGGACGGAGGGGGGTTAATGCCCCTCCCCTTGATTTATATAAGTGTGTTTTTCATGCAGAATTTACCAGATTTCATTCAAATTTTAGACATAGGATCATTCTGATGAGAGCACCGTCATGATTTATTTTGTGAGCTCATTGCGATAAGTTTAAGAGGGGGAAATGGGAAGTAATCCCCCCTTCTTAATTAAGGCTATTGGGGGTTTCCCGCAGAATTTACCGATTTGCTTCAAATTTTGGATATGGGTTCATTTTGATAAGGTGCTTCCCTGATTGTATTTGGAAATTCATTGCATAAGTATAAATGTGGAATCGGTGGGATTACTCTCTTAATTTATTCAATTTTCTTTTTGTGCTTCAATTTTTGGATACAGGTTCATAGTGATAAGATGTTACTCTAATTAGCTGTGGGGTTCTTTTGTTAAGTTCTTATTTAAGAAGTACTTGCGATTACCCTCCCGTTAAATTTGATAGATGGGTTTTTATGGAGAATTGTCCGATTTGCTTTTAATTTTGGATGTAGGTTTTTTCTGATAAGGTGAATTTCTGAATAGTTTTGGAAGTTTAATGGTTAATTATAAAAGAGGGGAATAACTCCTCTTAAATTATACAAATGGGTTTTTATTAAGAACTTTTCGATTTGCTCTGAATTTTCAATATAGATTTTTTATATGATAAAGCATGTCCCTGATTAGTGTAGGGGGTTCGATGATTATGTATAAAGGGGGGAAATGGGGGAGAGCTGTTCCCCCCTTTAATTTGTTTTTCGAACGGAATTAACCCTTGAAAATATAAATCTGTAATGTACAATTAGTAAGTGTAGCCTGTGAGCTCAATGCCATCAGTTTAACTGGGCAATATTATTTTTATTTTTTTAACAAACTACTTTGCATCAAATTTTTATTACTAACAGGAAACTATGAGTAAACACAAAGTTAAAGTTTCTGTGTAAACCTTGAATGTATTTAGTAGAATGATATTGAATATATTTAGTAATTACCTTGAATACGTTTGATGAGTGCGAGTCTATAAATATTCACGTTTTTATCTTGAAACTGATGATTTAAATGGTACAAAATGAAGTCATCTGTGGCAAATTTGTGAAAAGTTTTGAAATTTCTGCGAAACTCATTTTCAGTTTTAAAATAGAAATTTATCTCTCAATGATGCTCTAAACATAAGCGGGAAAAGTTTATTGGAAATAATTGAAAAAAAAAGATATGAAATTAAATTAATTACATGAAACTTTTATTCACTTTGCTAAAAAGGTGTAAGACTAACAAAATAAGAACTTCTCTTTTGGTTACTTTTTCATTTCATTGGTTTTACACCTTGTTAGCAATATGAATAAAAATTTAAGTTTAATAAATCTTGGGTTTATTTCTCTTTTTCAGCTATCATATGAAGAATATACAGTTAGCAACTAAAGAAATTAACAATGAAAATGAAAATATCAAACAGTATGCTAAATGAGTATTAATAGGTGACACAAAAGCAATGATAAAATGAGTATATATATATTTTTTAAAGTAAAAACAAGCTTTGTGTTTTGATATTTTTTATAAATTAACTTTATGATTTTAATGAAACTTAATTAAAATAATTAAATTTATTAAATCTCCTTTAATGGAGGCATATCATTCAGTTTCATGAAATGTTTATTCTTTAAATGTATTGTTACAGCATGCATATTTTTTTATAAATATAATGTAATACATGTGCACTGTGCTATTTTGTTATCACGGGTTATACTAAATAGAGGAAAGAGATTTTTAAAACATTATCTTGTTGAAAAATCAACTTATTTGTGACGTTTATATGATTCCTTTTAAAATGTTTTTATTGAGATTATATAATTCACATCCAATTTAATTAAATGTAGACTATTAGAATAGAATTGAAAAAGAAATTATCTATGCACGTGTCATTATTTTAGCCTGACTTTGAAATATTATGGAATTTTTACCGAAGATATTTCAGACCAAAGTATTTCTTGTAGCACTTGAAAGTCGTTGTATTATGTTAGTTATTCCAAACATATTTCTGCACTTTTATAGAGAATTCTACAATCTTACTAAACAGGCATTTTTATATTTTTATGTTGCATATTATAAATGCAACACCGTTATTTTTAATACTGCTGCCTTCCTAAATTTTCAATTAATACAGAAGGGTTTATCGTTGATTTCTTTCTTAATAAAATGTGCTATTTGTGCGATTTTTTTCCTCCTCTACTTGGTGTTCTATTGTAATTGTTATATGCCTTACAAAATCTAATATTAATTGCTATATTATAACTTAGTACTCTTCACGCAGTATAATTTGAATGCTTTGATCTAAAAATTGATTCCCAAGTAAGCGATATTTTGTTATTGTAGAAGAAAATTTATTTTGTTTTACCTATTATTTATTATGTCCTCTTGACCTGAGGGTTTATTTACCGTTATTTTTTACCTTCTGTTATGGATTTATATAAAAAAATTTAATAACTAAAAAACATTATTATTATTTTGCAGGTAAAATTTTATGATACATGGAAATTCAGGAAGCACATTTTTTTAGCATTCCTTTGAATTTATTATTTTATTTTAATTTTTTTGCATTACAAAGACAATGAAAATAGGAAATAAATATACATTTAATAAATTTATTACTAATAGACTCTACAAATGATATCTTAAGGGGTCAGGTACCTTTCAAATGGTCAAAATTTCGATTTTTTTATTGCTTTATATGAAAGTATAATCTTTTAGATGCATATTAAAACAAACCCTATAAAAAATTTCTCATTACAAACGAAGTTATGGGCAAAATAGTAAGGCCTTTTTTCATGAAACAGCGATATTTAAAGGGCTAGACTGTTTGTTTACATTTTTCACGCAGCTGGCGCCGGCCGTAGCTGATAAGATTCAAGGATTTCTACTCTTATTTTTCTTTACTCTGTGGTTATTTATTTTTCCTTTCCTTTCAGAAAATCAAGCAGAAATTAGCAGCTGCTATTTCAGCTTTAGATACAAAGCTATTTAGCTCGATTTAGCGATAAATCTATGCACGTTGTGTTGTTTACTCTTTCGATTCTAAATTTTTGATTGTTTTTATAGTAATTTTTTTGTGGATAAGTTTTATTTTAGCTTTAAATTAATTTTATTTATTTCGTTAATAATCTTCTGCAACAATGAGTGAAGTTCTTAGCGAAAACACACCTAAAAGGGCTTCTGGGATACGACCGAAAAAAAGGAAATTTACTGGGAATATACACATTAAAAACCTGACGAAAAGTGAAAGTGATACACTGAATAACAGTGCTTCACAGAGAAAACTTTCTGTAAACTAGGAGTTTGAATATAATTCTAGTTTTGATGGATATCGTATTATGGATGTCAGTCACATGTTTTCCATTCTGGAAAAGTTTTTATGCTGTAAAGCTTGTGGTGGTGAAGTAAGTATAACAGAAGAAATTGAATGTGGCTTATCATCTAAAATTTCGATTTTATGTGAAAATTGTGCTGAAGTTATTAAATTTAAGAATTCTAAGAAGATCGGCGAAAATAACAAAATTTCAGAAATTAACTATATATTTATGCCATTAGATCAATTGGACTGGGGTATGCAGCAATGAAACTGTTTTGTGGAATCATGAATCTGCCTCAACCGGTTTCCAAAAAATCTTACAATGCTGCGATAAAGGTGTTACAGAAATGCTTCGCATTTGTCGCAGAAAAATCTATGATATCTGCAGCTTCAGAAGAAGTAACTCTGACTGATTCTTCATACTTAAACATCAGTGGTACATGGAAAACTCGGGGTCACACTTTACGAATAGGTGTGTGCACTGTCATTGGTGACAAAAGCGGCAAAGTTATTGATACTGAAGTCCTTTCCTCATTTTGCAAGTCGTGATGCATGGAAACTAAAAAAAGGGACGCATGAATATAATTCATGGAAAAAACCCATGAAAACGATTGCCTCAATAACCACGATGGATCTGCTGGAAAAATGGAGCTAAGCGGTATGGTTCGAATATGAAAGAGTTAGACGACTAAAGGATTGCAACTTCTAATTTACGCTTTCTCCAAAACACAAAAGAAGCAAGAAAAAGTAAGCGAATGAAAGAAATTGCTCAGAAAGAAAAATTTCTCTTGGAGGAAGGTGAAATTTACAGTGCCGGTGCTTTTTAAATGTGTTAAGTTTTGTCAAAATCTTTGAGCAATGTTTTTTTCCATATGTTATCCCATGAGATGATAGTTATCAAAGTATATGTATGTAAATTAGTGTTCAAATTTCTAAAAGGTTTATTTATTTCATGCAATAGAAAACATCAGCATGAATTTATAGATTTTTGTTTCACAAGTCTTCTAATTTATTGGCAGTATGATGAAAAATGATGCGACAAGTGCCCATATAATTAAAAGATCATCTGTTATTTTTTATTTATTATGTGTAAATCAATTTCTACATTCTACAAAAAGATTATCAACCTAATAATCTAAGTAAACAGATGATGCAGTATTGCCCTTGTAAAGGTAAATTTTATTTTTATTTCTACTTTTATTTTTCTTGATTTAGTGCACAATATTTATTATTTTTTAATATTTATTAAATTCATGTGTATAAATAATAAGATAAGTAAATAATTATATAAATTACTGCAATATTTAAAAATTATGTTTCATAATATGTTCCTAAGTCAATCTTTTCTTTCAATTGAATTTTCAAAAAAATAATTTTCGTTTTTACGTTTACGATTCAAAATGTTATAAAAAATTAATAGCTCTTACAAAACATTCAAATGTTGAAAATGACGAAGTATTATCAGTGTCATTTAAGGATTTATTAAATAATTAATAGTTATTTAGAAGAATATGTGGAAAAATTATTTTTGTTTTTACGTTTACGATTCAATAGCGCGCATGTTTTCTCTGAAATTGTTGGCTAAAATTTTATAAAAAATTAACAGTTCTTACAAAACATTCAAATGTTGAAAATGACGAAGTATTATCAGTGTAATGTAAGGATTTATTAAATAATTAATGGTTATTTAGAAGAATGATATGTGGAAAAATTATTTTCGTTTTTACGTTTACGATTCAATAGCGCGCATGTTTTCTCCGAAATTGTTGGCTAAAATTTTATAAAAAATTAACAGCTCTTACAAAACATTCAAATGTTGAAAATGACGAAGTATTATCAGTGTAATGTAAGGATTTATTAAATAATTAATGGTTATTTAGAAGAATGATATGTGGAAAAATTATTTTCGTTTTTACGTTTACGATTCAATAGCGTGCATGATTTCTCCGAAATTGTTGGCTAAAATTTTATAAAAAATTAACAGCTCTTACAAAACATTCAAATGTTGAAAATGACGAAGTATTATCAGTGTAATGTAAGGATTTATTAAATAATTAATGGTTATTTAGAAGAATGATATGTGGAAAAATTATTTTCGTTTTTACGTTTACGATTCAATAGCGTGCATGATTTCTCCGAAATTGTTGGCTAAAATTTTATAAAAAATTAACAGCTCTTACAAAACATTCAAATGTTGAAAATGATGAATTGTTATCAGTTTCATGTAA
Organism: Maratus speculifer; assembly: GCA_964019185.1. Taxonomy (NCBI): domain Eukaryota; kingdom Metazoa; phylum Arthropoda; class Arachnida; order Araneae; family Salticidae; genus Maratus; species Maratus speculifer. Next base: position 5,090,224 of record CAXHSM010001557.1, read on the forward strand.
GGATTTATTAGATAATGAATGGTTACTTAGAAGAACGATATGACGAAAAAATATTTTCGTTTTTACGTTTACGATTCAACTGGGCGCATGATTTCTCCGAAATAATTGTCTAAAATGTCATAAAAAATTAACATCTCTTACATAGCATATAAATGTTGAAAATGATGAAGTATTACCAGTTTCATGTAAAAATTTTGTAAATAATGAATAAATATATAGAAAAATGTTGTATCAGTATATGTTATTTGTGTATTTATATTCATTTTGCATGATTTATAGCACACTATTTACTATTTTTTTTATAATGAAACTTATTGAATTTATGTTTTTATATAATTAGGTAAGTAAATAAATATAAGTATACTTAAATATTTAAAGATATTTTGCATAATAGGTTTTAAAAAGAAATTTTATCTTTAAATTGGATTTTCTCAAAATGCTATTTTTTCAACTTGCGCGCATGAATGCTCGAAAATGGTTGGGTAGAATTTAATGAAATTTTTACAGAAGTTACATAACATATAAATGCTTAAAATGACGAACTACTATGTTTTTTGTGTATGAATTTTTCAAGTTATGACTTATTATTTACAAAAAAAAGTGCTAAATTTTGTTATTTTTCATATTTTTATGTATTTTTTATACAAAGACAGAATTTAAAGTAACTGGGGTTCGTCATTTTGATTATTGACTATTTTTCTTTATACAGTAAAACCTCCATAACGGACACTCCCGAATAGCGGACACCTCTATTTAACGGACAGTTTTCCAATCCCCACTCCCAAAATCTTAATTTTTATATGCTTAACCTCTGAATAACGGACATTCCGAATAGCGGACACTAATTTTGACGATGAAGGCTGAGAATTTTATTTTTAATGTGAAACAAAATCGAAAAAAAGTAAAAAATCTCTAAATTTATCGGGAAAATGTGTCATAATTTTTCTGACCACCGATAAATTTACGGTTAGGCTGGGTTAAATCCCTTTCCCGTGCTCTGTATTGAATTCAAGGGGTGAGTTTGGAGAAAATGTCCCTTCCAGAGCTTTGGTATGCCTCCTCTCTCGTAGAAAATTTGAGATTTTATACTGTTAAGAAGCGGCAAAATGTGGTGAGCAGTTATACAATTTTTTTGTAAGAAAAAAAAGTAAATATGATTCAAAAGTATTAAAACTATTACCTTGACTAGAATTTGACACTGAAAACCAAATTACATGTAATCGCAAGCAAAAGCAAAAGGTGTGCACAATTTCATTTCAGTTTTATTGCTTAAAAAATTTTAATTTCTTATTAATTATGTAATAAACGGTGGTATATTTTTACAGTCCTATATTTAGGATATATATGAGTCAAATAAGGAAACATATGCATTTCTTATCAATTTTTTGAATCGCCGAGATTTTCCCAATAGCGGACACCTCCGAATAGCGGACAGTTTAAACGCTTCCGAGCTGTCCATTATTTAGAGGTTTTACTGTATATAAATTGGTTTTAGGTCTTTATGATATTTTTTATGCATGTTAAGCTGCGCGCAAGACTATGCATGATTTTTCTTCGAGAAAAAAAGACCTTTTATAATTTTTTAATTTTTTTTATGGTGAAGGCATAAAAATATTCTATGACCTGTAACAGTTACAGGAAGATTATTTAAATATGTGTTAAAAATTTGAAGTTTTTAAAAGCGATAGATTTAAAGATATTGAGATCAATACTGTACGCAAATTTTGCTTCTATTTTCATCGATCAAAGGTACCTGACCCCTTAACACACAGAAAAGTTATTTATGTTTTCATTTTTGTAAATTTCACAAATTTTTGCTACAACCAATTTTAACATATCACATATCTAGCTAAAAAAGCACTAATACTCCTGTATTGCTGCTTTTTTAGCACAGCATAGGAAGCAAATTCTTATTTTGTTTAGTTCTGTTATCTGTTAGGCTCCATTTTCACCAATTTCTTTTTTTCTTTATATAGCATTGATCATATGAATGAAAAAAATTTAAAGATGTGTATCTTATAGGAGATACAGGGACTGAAGAGGATATATGGCTTTAAGCAGATAAAAATGTCAATAAATGATTAAATGATACCATGCAATATAGCAGGAAATAAAAATGAAAAATCTTGTCCTAATAATTCTTTATATAATATTGAAAAAATAATAATAAATCTGGATGAATTGTAACTAAATGCTTTGTATAATGTGATTTTCCTTGCCACAAAAATTAATTTATTTTTTGCCTCACTGCTTATAACATGTATCATTTTTAACATTGAAGATGTAAAATTGTAGAAGTTTATCATTAAATCTGCTTTATATTTTATTAAAAATGCTATAAGAAATGCTTTATTTATAAATATTTATCTTACTTTTTGTTTCTATATTGATATAAGTTAAATTTTACTTTTTTATTATCCCTTTGTAATAAATTATCTTTTTTATGATGGTAGCTATTTAATTTACTTGTTGTATATCTATTTATAGTTTTCTCATTTTACAATTGTAAAGTGCATCTGATATTCTTTTAATTCTCCAAGCATCAGATAATTGGGTTTCTTTTGTAGATTTTTTTAATACTATAATAGAATTTTTATTTCAGTTCAATTTATTAAGTTTATTTTAGTTTTTAATGATAATTATTTTCTCAGATTATTTTTAATGAATAAGAGTGAATAATTTATTTCCATTTATTATAGATGGATAAACCTGTAAAGTTATATATGCATAAAACTACTCAAAACAACCTTTAAAGTTTGAAATATGCAGCAAAATACCTTTTTAGAAGACCTTTCTGTAAAAACAAGCAAATAATTTGTGTGTGAGATTTGCAGTAAGAAATTCTCTGAAAAGGATAATTTAAGTAGGCATTTGTTTTTCCATACTGGTGAGAAGCCTTTCACATGTGAAATATGCAACAAAAAATTCCTACGTGAAGATTATTTAAGCAGTCATCTCTTAAGTCATACTGGTGAGAAACCTTTTATGTGTGAGATATGCAACAAGAATTTCACTCAAAAGGGTAGTTTAAACCAGCATCTGAAAATTCACGCTGGTGAGAAACCGAAACCGTTTCTGTGCGAAATATGCGACAAAAAATTGTCTCGTAAAAAAGATTTAAAAAGTCATATGTTAATTCATTCTGGTGAGAAACCGTTTGTATGTGAGATATGCAAAAAGAAATTTTCTCTTAAGGGGACTTTATGCAGGCATTTGTTAATTCATACAGGTGAGAAACCTTTTATGTGTGAGATGTGCAACAAGAAATTTTCTGACAAAACTACCTTGAAAAAGCATCTGATAATTCATACTGGAGAAAAACGTTTTGTGTGTGAGGTATGCAACAAAAATTTTTCCCAAAAGGGTAGTTTAAAGCAACATCTGTTAATTCATACTGGAGAAAAACCTTTTGTGTGTGAGATATGCAAAAAGAAATTCTCACGAAAAGGTGATTTAAACAGACATCAGTTAATTCATAGTGGAAAAAAACCTGTTTGTGAGATATAAAACAAGAAATTCTCTCATAAAAGTCATTTAAGAAAACATCTGTTTATGCACATTGGTGAAAATTCTTTTATTTGTGATATTAAGCAATAAATCTACTAAAAAGTATGTTTGAGCAGGCATCTGTTAATTCATATTGTTGAGAGACCATTTGTGTATGTATTCTAAAACAAACATACTTTATGATAAATCATTTCTCCAGTCGAAGACTTCAAGAGCTGTGTTAAATAATGTATCAAGGGCACAAGCATCGACCAATTTGGTGATGTCATGGCATGTGGTAGTAACGAAAGAACATCACCCAGTGTTTGTCACTCTCTGCATCCTCAAAAATATCTCTAGACAATATGATCGTTATGATAGGAGCTCAAAGAATGTGCGATGCAGGAATGATGTGTCCAAATACTCCTGGAACTTCAAGTGTACCAGACAATTATAGGACCTAGATAAAAACCCTGATGTTCCCAGGTGTGCTATTCTTTTAACAATGTTTCTGAATGAGAAAAATAATTTACTCTTGTGGGCAGAGGAAGTTGTAGAAATTTATGTGTGAGATATGGGACAGTATATATCCTAAAGTTATCAACTTTTAGCCAATTTTTGATATACGCCCTCCTCTCCTTAAGATATCACACATTGTCATTCTTCAAACAGCCCCTTTGCTTTCCCTTGAATCGTGTTATCGGTGTCTATTTTTAGCATTTTTACAATGTTTTTCTGTTAATACATTTGTCATGATATACATATAGGGTTTATTGATTGTAGAATAACCCCTTCGCGACGGAAGACTTTTACGAAATTTTGAATTTTTTGTCACTGACTTTTAAAAACAGAAATTTCTGCCTTGTGGAATCGAGAGAGTGGTCCTATAAAATAAGGCAAATGTTGCAGCAAAATTTACTGGTGGGAATAAACAAGGATTCTTAAGCACAAATACGTGTCGATGGTCCCCAAGGGGTTAAAAATGATGGTCTACGATTTTTTGAACATCCAGTCTGAATGGGGTATAGAAGTAGGATTGAAATCTGCATCTATTAATTCATATTGGTAAGAACATTTTGTGTGAGATATACTATAAAATTATCACAATAGAGTGATCTCAATGTCCTTTTTTACTTCCATAATTAGTTTTCGCTGTTAATTAATTCTGGCAGGTTTAAAAAAACTGTACAATCTTTTTTTTACGTTTTGTAGACTGTTAAACCTGTAAAATCTTATTTTGGTCTAGGATATTTAAATAACAATTTATGATAAATATGATTTTGCATAATGAAATTCTTTGACTAAAAAGCTGACTTTGTTGTAAATTTTTAAGTTTAGAAATGCAGTAACACTTCGATTAACCCAGCTAATAATGAAGTGCGACTTTTTTTATTATTTTTTAATGAACTTTGAAAAGACCTAAAGCAATTAAAAACATCAGTGTAAATTCCTTACTCATGAAGTACAAAATGTACTGAAGTAGTAGTTCTTTCTGCTTCGATGAATTCCGAAATTTAAGAAAAATGGTTTCAGAAAGACTTTGTACCACATGCAAATTAAGATTTGGTATAGCTAAACATCCCACCTAAAGCAGCTTTGATTGGCAATGCTCTTGTCATCCGAAAGAAGAAATGTTGATTTTAGGAGAAATAAGAGTGATTTTTCTATTTCCAAACGTAACATCGTTGATATAGCTACTAAATATAAGTGTGACAGAAGCAATGACGAGACATTACAAAAAAAAAATTACTGTAATTATAATAAATTAGTGTTACTTAGTATATTTAAAAACTGCAATTTGCTTTTTTGAATTTGCTACTTGTAGTTTATTTCCTTTTTTAATTTCTTGGGCTGTGAAACGTAATTTTATGTATGTTAATTTATATCATTTAAAAAGAGTTCTGTTGTATTTTTTTCTAAGGTGAGTTGAATTCGCGAAAACGGCGAGTTTTAATACACAGTTTACATTAACGAAAATTCAGATATCCGAGGTTCTATATGTCTCACATAGATCGGGTAATCGAGGTTGGACCGAACGTTTCTTTATGATTGTACTTCTTTCAAATACTATGCTGTCTCATTAATTTTGTGTTTTCCAATTTAGATTTTCTTTATTTCTGCTTTCTAATATATCTAAAATTGTGCTTTATGATGCTTAGAGTTAAATAAAATTTTATGATAAACATGATTTTGCAAAATGAAGTTCTTTGACCAAAAAATTGACTTTGTTATAAATTTTTAACTTCAGAAATGCAGAAAATCCTCAATTAACTAATCTGATAATGAAGTGCTTCTTTTTTTTTCTTCGATGAGTTTTGAATAGACCGAGATCATTTATAAACATCAACGTGAATTCCTTTCCCGTAATTTAATTTTAATGTACGTAATAACGTAAATTAATTTTAATGTACAAAAAATTTCCATTAACCGAGAATTCAGACAGCCGAGGCGCTAGAGGTCCCAGTTAGCTCAGCTAATCGAAGTTGAACCGTATTTATCTTTATGACGGTACTCCCTTCAAATGCTTTGTCATTAATTTTGTGTTTTTCAATTTAGATATTTTTTGGTATTTCACCTTTTTAATTTATCTAAAATTTTGCTTTATGCTATAATTTTATTCGATAAACATCGCCTTCTGCGAATCCTTTTCATATCCTGATAATAATGTTTATTTACGTACGAACCAGAAAAATATTTCAGAATGTGAATAAAATCTTGTGTAAGAAGAATTAATATACAGAGTAATGCATTCCAATTCTTCAATTAGTCTTGTATATGAAGCATAATTTTTCATATTCAGGGTGTTTATAATTAAAGTTATCCTGTTTCAACCTACATAAAATCCATTCTGGTTGACAGATATCTACGTAACTTGAAAAATACGTGATATGAACCATGGGGAAAAGAAATCTGCAATAAAAAAAGTACTTCAAATTTTAAATATGTGGTGAGAATAGGTCGCATGAAAAAAAAACTTCAAACTGAAAACACAAAACTTTATTTATTCACAGCCTATGTTCAACTTGTATCACACATTAAGCACATATTCAAAACGCGTAATATCGTGTTCAACAGTCCCACAAAATGTTGCTTTATCTATTGCAGCAACATGAGGAGTTATGATGACTAAAATCAGGCAGGATTATGGACGCTTCCTCCATAGACATAATTTTTGATTTATTCTCATAATCAGAATCATCAAGGATTCAAGTCCAGTGAACAAGGATTCCAAGTTGCCGGAAAACTTGTCGAAATTATCCGATCATCTCAAAAGTGGGCACGAAACTCAGCCTTCACTGTTCGGGCTTTGTGAAGTAGTTCACCATCTTGTATGCTTAATTTCTGCTTTTCTGATAAAATAATTTCATTAGTAATGATCATTCTTCCTGCTCTAACGCATGATGCAGGATGATTTTAAGGCAGCGACTAGTGGTTTTTTAAACCGCTCCAAATTTGCATAACGTGCTTTTACGTAGATGGAAATCGCCATCTATCAGTTTAAATTTGAACTATTATTTTTTATTGCAGGTTTTCTCTGCTCACGTCCCATATAACATATTTTCCTAGTTTTATCAATATTTGTCTGCCAAAGCGGACTCTGGGTTTCTCAAAACAGGATAACTTTAATTTTAACTATCCTGTACATGAATTTGTATATTTAAGATCAGTTATGATTGAAAATGCTCCATAGAACTCAATATATTCATATTATTTTGTGCCACTTTGTATACAAATTTATTAAAATTATATTTAAATCACTTAATGTGGACAATTTTCAGTTAATTTAAAAATCTCTTAAACAATTGCAATCATATTGTATATTACTCTTATCCATAGATTGTAATTCATTTGAATTTTGTTCGTTTGCACAGTTTGTTACATACCAATCACTTGGTATGTTTTAATGTATTTCAGCTTTAAAAAAATCTTAACAGTATTGCAAGTACTTTTCTGGAATAATAACCATAAATAAAAAGTTATTTGTCTACATCTTTTTCAGCCTTGTGTGTATGAAAGTATTTGTATTGTGGGAGTAACCTTCTGACTCTAGCAGCCCGGCTACTATAAGTCCCATATCCTTTTATAGTGCCCGGCTGCTATAAGTCCGATTTAGCCAGATAAAGGTGTAGTTAAGTGCTGACGCTAAAAAACTGAGGTGAAGACAGCGTTTTTAGAACAGTTATGAGTTGGAGAGAACGACTTGAAATGAGGAATTCGGATGTGCTTGAACATTGAAATACGAAATTTGAGACGGCTGTAAGTCTCTTGTAAATAATAGAGTTCTGTAAATAATAAATTATAAATATTTAATGGTTAATACAAGTATAAGCGTACAAGTATATGTATAAGTTCTGAAATTTTAATGGTGTCAAGATAGAATTTATGTCTCTCAGTTTACTTATGATTTCGAGAACTTCCGATTCTACAATATTATACATACCCTTACTACAGCAGAATTCCATTTAGTTCAAAAAAAGTCTAATGCAATTAAAATGTATGATCAATCCTTAAGAGGACTTACCTAGTACGGAAGAAAACAAGTAAGAAAAATCATGCGTTAAGCATAGATTATGAAGCACTTTCCAACACTTAATGAAATCTTTAACAAAACTTTGTTATTTAGGGAAATAATAGTGTTTAGCCAAATATACCCAAATATGTATTCCAGTACTTTTGAACAGCTCTGTATTTCATATGTCAGTTGATATAATGGGAAAATTTAGTTTAGCAAGAAAATACCCAGTAGCTTGAAATTTCTTTTTCAGCATTTCATACTATTAGATGGAAACATACTTGAATACTTTTGTTCAGCCCTGTAGTTTACATTGTACCTTTATTACACGTCAGCATTAGGCTAAAATTTATTGTAAACTAAAACACTTTTAAAACAACTGAAATCACATTCTCATAAATTATCATTCATAGGCGTCCATGTACCGAATTCTTTGCGTGGCCCTGTATATCCTTTTATCTATATTCTGCAAACATTTCTCCGTAAATTGAATGAAGCTCAGCGTAAAAATGCATAGCTTATTTAAGAACCACGTTAAAATAATTTACGCTCATATTCAATAACGTTGGTGAGCTCTTTTGGGTAGCCCTGTATATCAACTATAACATTTATACACACCATATAATGTGCATATATTTAGCGAAATATAAACGCGCATATCATAATTAAAATGTATTTCATCCCTCCATCAGCCATCATCGGTTACACGACGGTACTTCCGAAAGTATATACTATTTGAAATCTTTTGTGTGGCCCTGTAAATGCTATGTACTTCATATTATGCTAGACAGTAGCGTATAATTTATATTAAGCTTCAGTGACATATATCAATTTTATTATACATGAAACAGCTTAATATATTTAAAATATGTCACACGCAATTCCTCCTTTTACCATTATCTAATGGAATTCTTTTGTATGGCCATGTAAATGAATAATAGCTACATTTTCACCTTATATTTTATAGAATGCATATTTTAATATGTTTGACAGGGTATAACATCTTTAAAATTCCTTTGAAATGATTTTTCCATGTAGGCCTTTATGTAATGGGAAACTTTTGATTCGTCCTGTAGATAAACTAATCATGGTAGAAACTTCATTTTCAATAGGGTTCGTGCTAGGGTAAACGTCAATAACGTCCTAAAATTTCATGGCAATCCGAGTATATTAACGATTTTTCCCCATAGGCCGTAATGTAATGGGAAACTTTGATTCGCCCTGTAGATAAACTAATCATGGTAGAAACTTCATTTTCGATAGGACTTGCGCTAGGGTAAACATCAATAACGTCCTAAAATTTCATGGCAATCCGAGTATATAAACGATTTTTCCCCATGGGCCGTAATGTAATGGGAAACTTTTGATTCTCTCTGTAGATAAACTAATCATGATAGATACTTCATTTTCAATAGATGTCGTGCTAGGGTAAACATCAATAAAGTATAAAAATTTCATAGCAATCCGAGTATATTTACGGGAGTTAGAGCGCGGACAGACGGCCAGACAAACCGAATGCATAAGCACTTTTCAACTTTGTTGGAAAGTGCTAAAAAGGGAATATCTCATGTTATCCTATAAGAAAAAACGGTACTACTTGGTTACCCCGTCGACCGATTTCGCCAAATTATACAAATCGCCAAACTAATAGCCAAATTGTACATATTGACATAATTTTTATTTTAAATAACGAAAAAACAAATAATTAGTAGAATATTAATAAAAATACTCATAAAAAATCGAAATAAAAATCACTTAATGATGTTTTAAACACGTGTATCGTATTTAATGTCATTGAATTGACATTCACGATCATCCATTATTGGCATTCAATCTTATAATTTGGCGACATTATTTTGGTCGACGGAATAATAGAGTAGTACCGAAAAACTATTCCTTTTGTGCATTCAAATTTGGAAATTTAAACAAAAAATTTTTTTCAGCTCGTAGATAGACAGGTTCTTTATCCATAGGATTACATTGGATTTCACTTCTTTTCTTCCCCACCAGATAAATCCCCTTAACCATAGATATTTATCTATTTAATAATATTTAAAAAGTAAAAAATCTTTGAAAAAATTATTCAGATATTACTTATAAGGATTTGTATAGGTTGATTATTACTTATAAGGTTGATAATAACTTAGAATGATAGAATACACTACTTCTTATTTACATTCTAGCATTTTTAGGCGAGAATTTTAGAAGCATTCCCAGGTTGAAATTTTAGAAAAGGGATTTAAATTAGTGATTGACCGAATCAGGAATTTCGCCGAATATAGAATATTCCGTCAAAGTGTACACCAAATATTCGGTATTCGGCAACCGAATACTTAAACATTTTTTAATAAATATTTTTGCATATATTAACTTTTTTAATAAAATTTAATTCAGTTATATCTTTATTCTTATATCTGTTTAGTACATAAAAAATTAATGCCTTCTTTCCATTGACAAATTCATTAATCCATCACTTATTTGTTACTTTATCACTTGCCAATACCCAAAATAAATTCATTAGTCAGTCTGGTCACTGGGTAAGTGATGATTCTGTATTAAAAGATGCAGTTCTCAGTGCAAAATATTTTCCAGGAAGTCACACTGGTGAAAATATATGCCAGATCTTGAACGAACTGAATGATGAATGGAATACTTTTGAAAAATTGCATCTTTTGATACGTGATAGCGATTCATACATCGTCAAAGTTGTAAATAATATGAATATAGATAGTAAATCCTGCTTTTTACACAATTTACAGCTAGTTGTGAATGAAGGATTAGGGTCTCAAAGGGCAATTATTGATATAATTCCTAATGCAAGGAAAATTTGTCACACATTTTACTCACTTGTTCACCTTCTAAAAACATACAAATAACTAAACTTAATATAGCACCTAAACAAATCATTCAAGATATTAAGACTAGCCTATATTAAATTTCAATTACAGATAATAATGTATGATTTAATAAATTATCACTTATGTTATAACTGAAGCATACTTTTAAAATAAATAACATTAAATGAGCATTAGCCATCATGTATTTTTAGAGTAATACTTTAGCTAGTATTTTTCATAAACTATTTAAAAAATTCGGTCGAATACTTAAAAGTATTCAACCGAAACCGAATATTCGGTTTACATGCCGGATCACCGAATACCTTATCAACTATTCGGTATTTGGTCAATCCCTAATTTAAATGCTGAAAGGAATGTCCCTGTAATAAAGAGAATTGGTACTACTTGGTTATCCCGTCGATCAATTTCACCGTAATATACAAATCGCCAAAGTAATAGCCAAATTATACAAATTGGCATAATTTTTTTTAAATAACGAAAATAAAACCAATTAGTTGAATATTAGAAAAAATAAAAATCACTTGAGGATGTTTTAAACAAGTATTTCGTGTTTAATGTTACTGAATGTGGCATTCACGACTATCCATTATTGGCATTTAATCCTGTAATTTGGAGATAGTTTTTAGGTTGACGGGATAATCAAGTAGTACCAGAAAAATATGTATCGAGAAAATGGATGCAGAACAATTACAGGGACATTATTATTGAGCTTATTTTGATTTTTTGGCCAATCACAGGGAAATTGAATGGCTGTCCGCTTATATCTCTTTCTTTAACTTAGAGCCATAAATGATTAATTAAAATATTTGCGTATTCGCCGATTACATGTGAAAAATTTATTTATTTCTTATTAACCCCTGTATAAGTCGACCCCCGATTTTAACTTTCAATTTTTTTATAAAATTCTTTGACTTGTGGTATATACATGAGTATATACCACAACTACCTTTAACACTGGCCACAACCAAGAAATGACAATTAAAATTGTTGCTTGGAAGAGAAAATGTAAACTGCAGCAAAGAATCTACTGCTTCGAAGAAGAAAAAAAAAGAGTTAATTTATTATTATTATTATTATTATTATTTAAAAAAAATAAAGGTGTGCAATTTCGGATCCGTTGCAGTTTTCTCAGAATGGGGAAAATGCACTTACAAGGAAGGTCTCCATACTGGGCATACTCAGAATTTTTTGGAAAAAATTCTAATTAAACTACTCATGTACGTAATAAAGGATCAGTGAAAATTAGCGGCGGAATTACAAAAGAAAACGTATACAAAAATAAAATACTTTCGAATATTTGGCGTGAAAAGACGAAAGTGTAATGCGATTTGGTGAGCAGCACTTTTCCCCGCCAAAGGCAAACGATTTTAATGCAGCTGAAAACTTTTGTATTTTTAGAATGCGTGTAAATGGTATTCGATGAATTTAAACATAAAGAATGAGAGTGTTTAATATATTATATACATTTATATATATTGTATTGCTTTTATCTATATTATTTCTTGCAGTAGTTATTTAATTTACCTCTGGAAAATTACTTTCATACATTAAAAAATCTTATTCAGAAAAATTATTTTCATACATTTAATGCGTATTCAAAAATAAAACCCAGAAGTTTCCATAGCAACAAAATCAAATTGATAATGCTCGACTGGACCTTGAACTTGAAACAATTTTAATTAATTTAAATTTGAATTTCGTTTTAAATCTCAAATTTTGGTGGCTAAATTTGAATGTAAACACATATAAATATCGATATAACGAAATTATGCTTAAAATAAACAAAATTGACAAAACCAAAGATATTTAATTTATCTAAACAAGTTGAACATGATTTTTTCCCCTTTAAAATGTATTTGACACAAAAAAGACTTTTTTGAAATTGCTTTTCATCTCCAACCGATGATAAATCGCCAAATAATGAAAATTTCATTATTTTTTTACGAACAATGTACGGAGATTCCGCCGAAATTTTTTTTATAAACGTATATATCCACATGAGAAGAGCATTCTGTAATTTTTTCAGACTTTTCGGAGTATGCCCGTATGGGGACCTTCCTTGTTAGTGGCATTTACGCTAAAGAGAATAAAAAAACTTACTAGTACTGAGGATCACTAATTTTTCAAATTAGTGGTCAGTTAAAAAATTATGTTATGTGGTCTCAGAGCAGAGGACCATCAAGGACTTGAATTGTGGCGTCCATGAGTAAAGAATACTTTACTCACTCTGTTCCATTCCAGGGAAAACATGTTTTAAGGAACCTCAGAAATTCCTGCTCATTTCTTTTGATAAATACTTAAAAATGGTGTTAAATAATCCATAATGGATTTTTCTTACAGACCATATCGTAAATTGGAATCATATTTACGGTACCTTCGAACAAATTATAAATGTTACAAAATACATTTTAATAGAGAATGCAAAAGAATAATCATAAGATGATAGTAATCAATCAGTTTTATAGCGAGAAAACACTGAACATTGAATTGGAAAAAGTATTGTATTTTTTGGTGTATTTTTTTGTCGGCCGATTATCTACACTAGGGATATAGGCCCATGGGGAGGGGTGCCCTTCGTGGGGGTCTTTCTAAGAGAACCTAACCCATATTTACGCAAGGTTCGAAGAAAACCACGAAAACTCCGAACGGTTAGGTCGACAGCCGCGATTGGGTTCGAACCCAGCACCTGCCGTCTACCAGATGAGAGGTCAGAACCTCTCGGCCACTGGTGGGGCGAATTGGAAAAAGAAAAGAAAACAAAACAAAAATTCAATGATTTTTGCCAACATTTATTGACATTTAAACATCACATTAGATCTTTATACTTTGATGAAAAATCAGTTAGAATTCAAAATATCTTGAAACTAAATAATTCAATAAGTACAGGCATTAGTAATGACATTGCAAACAAATTAGGGTATTTTCTTTTTACAGATTCTAGATCAAAACAACATAATTTTAAACCACTTTTTAGCAACTTATACTTAAATTTTCAAATCTCATCAGACCTTTATAAAATGACAATCACTAGATCAAACACATATAATTATATCTTATTTTCAAAATTATGGGGAATTCAGGGCAGTATCCCTTTAAAAACAGTATTTTCAGCATAGGCATCATCAGGACTAAGAAGGTCCTTAGTCTTGATGATGCCTGTGAGCGACACTAAAGAACATTTTTTAAAATAACGTAAATGCTACTAGAAATGTTCAACATACTTCTAGATTTTTAATAAATGTGTGCTTATCAAAAGCATCGATATATATACATCGATATAAGCATCGACATGATTAAAGATGTTTCTTAAAAATTTTAAAGTGATTTTTGTATACTCATGTAATATTTGCCTCAGGTCTAAAGAGGTTAACAGTTTATGAGAAAGACAATTAAAAAAATTGACTGTGAGAAATTACTTTTAACAAATTTCTGAATTAAATATTCTCAATCGCTAACATATTAAATCTTACAAACTAATACATCTATGCTACGCAAAATAAATAATACAAAAAAGGTATTGCAATATTTTTGCGTTGATATAAAAGATAAAGCTTGATAAAAAATGAATTTGCCAGAAATTATCTTAAAACTCCTCATTTGCTAATTAGCTAGTTTACATTTGCAAAATTATTTTTGGTTGGTACACGTTTTATTTTAGTCTCTATAATTTTAGAAATAAAAAATACCATTTTTCATAGCAGAATATGCCAAAGTTCCTAAATAAAAGAAGTATACAAATCAGTTAATCGCAATTAGCAAGTTATGGGAGCGAAAATTACAGATTGATCTTTTGTTATTTTTATTTATATATTGTGCACGAATTTTCTCAATACAAGAAAAGATATTTCTATAAAACACTCTTTGAAGAAACATCTAATTAAATAAAATTTAACAAATTAAATTATGGGAGCAAAAATTAACAGACATAATTAACCGACAAGTTTTCTAAATACATGAACAGATGCTTCTTTAAAACACTCTTTGAAGAGAAATTAGTGTTGCATATCTCACACAAAACTTTTCTTACTAGTATGTAATAAAAGATGTTTACTTAACGTATCATTGCGAGAGAATTTTTTGCTACATATCTCACATACAAAAGCTTTCTCACCGGTATGAATTAACAAATGTTTCCTTAAAGTACTCCTATCAGAGAATTTCTTATTGCAGGCCTCACAAATAAGAGGTTTCTCGCCGGTATGAGTTAACAGATGCTGGCTTAAATGATGCTTTAGAGCAAATTTCTCGCTGCATATCTCACACACAAAAGCTTTCTCACCAGTATGAATTAACAGATGTCTTCTTAAATTACTCCTAATAGAGAATTTTTTGTTGCATATTTCACAAATAAAAGGTTTCTCGCCAGTATGAATTAACAGATGCTGCCCTAAATCATACTTTCGAGAAAATTTCTTGTTGCATATTTCACATGCAAAAGATTTCTCAGTAGTGTGAATTAACGAATGTCGGCTTAAATCATATTTTCGAGAGAATTTCTTGTTGCATATTTCACAAACAAAAAGGTTATCACTAGTATGAAACAAGAGGTGCGTTCTTAAATGAGACTTCTGAGAGAATTTCTTTCTGCATGTCTCACAAACAAAAGGTTTCTCGCCAGTATGAGTTAACTGATGCTGGCTTAAATGATGCTTTAGAGAAAATTTCTTGTTGCAGATTTCACATACAAAAGGTTTCTCACCTGTATGAATTAACATATGTGTGCCTAAGCTACCCTTTACTGAGAATTTCTTGTTGCATATCTCACACACAAAAGGTTTCTCACCAGTGTGAATTAATAGATGCCTGCTTAACTTATTCTTTTTAGAAAACACTTTGCTGCATACCTCGCAAACAAATGATTTTCTTTGCTGCGAGTCAGAAGCTATTTTTCCAGAAAGCTCTTGTGAAGAACTACTTTGCTGCATATTTAGCACTTTAAAGACAGTTTTGAGTTATGTTATGTAGTGCATCCACATTCAGTGCTTTTCGCATCTGAAAAAGATAGAAGTAACACAATCTATCACTTTTTAAAATTCCTGTAAAAGAAATTAAGAAGAAATTAATTTATTATAAAATATTAAATTAACGCAGAAAACGCATATGAAATAGACTACCAGTTATTTGAATCTCTGCAAACCATTGGAGTGTCAGATAAGTTTTTTGATTGCGTAAATAATTAAACTATAACTAAAATTAGAATAAATAAAATAAACAATTGCCACAATAAAATAAAAAATTATTGTAAAGAAAATATAAGTAAAAATTAGAAGTTAATGTTTAATATTCGTAAACAAAGCATTTATAAATTAAAAAAATGAGAATTTATCAATAAAGATTGAAAAAACTTAGAGAAAATTTTATAATTTCATATCACCTATGAAAAAAATTATGCATTGTAAAAGCAATGGGGATAAAAAAATTATATTAATTGCAAAAAAAAAAAAATATTGCTCAAAATTTCTCCAAATTTAAGAATCTTTTCAATCTTTTATAAATAATTATTGGGAAAAACATTTCTCAATATTAATACATTTTATATTGTATTGCAATAATTTAATCATTTGTTAGCATTTTGACAGTGTTCAAATCTCTATATAATAGAATATAAGAAAAACGTAATACATTTTCTTTAAAAGCTTTAAAATGCAGCATTGGAATGCATTTTTAGATCTGTGTATGCAAATTCGATGACAAAATGTGTGAAGTGTTAAGCAAATTTAAACTCGAGCATCTTATAACAGAGTCTGTGGAGAGTACAGGAATAAGGACAGAATTTCAGATAAGAGGGGAAAAAGAAATAGTTTATTCAGAAATAAAATGAAAAAAAAATACAGAATGTTTAATAAAAAATATCAAAGCAACAGTGCTACATATTAATAGTATTGCAGTTCTGTGGTTTAGAAGCAGTATAAAAATTATTTTTTAGGAGCAAGATTGTAGAATTCAATATGAGATTGCAAAAAATAATTTTAAAGAATTAAGTAGAAGGGATTTCATATGCGGAGTACAAAATGCTTTAATGTGTGTTACATATCCACTAATTTAAGGCATTGTACAATGTACAATAAGGTTGATCTCAAATAACAAACAAACTAACTAGTTCCTACAATTTACATATATATATATATATATATATATATATATATATATGTGTGTGTGTGTGTGTGTGTGTGTGTGTGCGTGTGTGTGTGTACGGTGACCTACTTCTAAATGTATTTTTTAGAAATGGTTCAGAAAAAGAAGCTGAGAGGCGATTAATTTTTGTTCCATGTTTAAAAGTACTATAAACTTAAAAAAGAATGAAAAAAATATTCAATAATCGCATTATTCTATTACGGGTAGGCGGGATTAGAGAAAACGCGCTACAAAATCACTCATGGGTGACGGAACTATGCATTTTCTTCATTTTTTCGCGAGTAGCCTACTGGAATTGTACAGAAGTATCTCTCTGCAAACAAAAACTGTACAACTTACCTTTATTTCTCTCTCTCTGTATGTGTGGTTTTCGCCATAAATATTAATAGTTTTACGTAAGCCCCAATGCAATGGATAATCCAAACATGGTAACCATTTTAATCTTTAATTCCGAGTTCTTACTGGAAATCCCAAAAGAATATTTTTTTTATTTTAAATGTGATGTCATTAACCCCAAATAGTACTATTTGAACATCGCTCGGATAAAAAAGAGTTTGTTTTCCTCGTTAGCAAAAGCTTCCAGAAATCACAAACTTTTAACTATAATTTTTGTTGAAATGTCTCGATTATACAAGGTAAATATTTTAATAATAATAAAAAGTGGGGGGTGGTAATCCTTATTTTCATTTTATTGTCCAAGGGTGGAGTGAAAAAGACCAAAAAAAATTTTTTTCGGAATTTTTTCTTTGGATAGGTCTAAAAAGTTGCCTTTTGGCACACTGAATATAAGGTTAAAATTTCATTTCGTTTGGAATTCATCTTTAGTCCCCTACCAGCTCTTAAAGATTATGCTCTTTACATGTGAAAATCAAGATTTCACTATGAAGTGTAAATGATCAAAAAATTTTTTTTTCGGAATTTTTTCTTTAGATAGGTCTAAAATGTTGTTTTATGGCAAACTAAATATATGGTTAAAATTTCATTTCATTTGGAATTCATTTTAGTTCTCTACCAGCTCTTAAAGATTATGCTCTTTTTATGTGAAAATCAAGATTTCACAATGTAGTGTAAATTAATAAACTTTTTTTAAAACTAAATTTCTGATTTTAGTAAAATAACGCACAAAAATGACTTCTTAAAGTATTACTGTGAACGATCTAAGTATCGTTGCGTTTTAACTCTTTGAGTCGCGAATAAAACTCTAAAATGTGAATCGCATTGTCGCAGAAAGGAGAAAACACAATTAGGCATGCATTTCACTTCTTTTTTTCCAATGCACATGAAAGATAGTTCTCTAAATATAAAGCAAATGCAGTTTTCTGAATATATAGTAATGAAATGAAAAGAATATATACGATGTATTGTTAAACGATCTTTCATTTCATTCTAATTTCTATTGGTCTTTGTTATCAAAATTAGGTATTACCTTTCGCGATATGATTTTTGCTCATATATATCCGGTTCTTGCTTTTACTACTACAGCTGCTAATGGCTCTTCAACAACTAAGTTTACGCATCTTTCGAATACTTGAATCTAACAGGGAAATTTTTCAACTGAAAAGATGGGACTTTCGATTTTTTTCTGAGAATTTCCAGTTTCTCTCTTGGTACTCTTTTAACCCTTTCCGGCACGGGTAAAATCTGTTAGTAAAATGAGAAATTATCGACTGACACCGATATTCACAAACGAATTTTTTAGATATTTTGAAATCCTTAATTTAGCTTTTATTGTAAAACCAAAATTTTAGTAAAATATTATTGGTGCCGTTTGCAAGTTTCGAAATTAAAATTAGGATCCGAGACCGGGCACAGTGTGCCGGAAAGGGTTAAGAATGTGGGGTGATTTCACATTCTTGCCAGTTAATAATGTTTATATAGTTTGTAACACTGAATTTCAATATTGGAATATGAAACTATCTTATTGTAGAACATATAATGTCCTTCATCTTCAATATTCTTCGGAATCCAAACTCTCCAACATTTTTTTTTAAATCAGTTATCGTTCCTGTAAATTTTTATCTCAATGACAGAAGTATACGTTTTGTTAAATAACGGGATTGAGAATTTTCTTTAAATATTCCCTCAAATAACGAAACAACTTAATTGTCTATAAAAAAAAAACATTTTGAGCTCTATATTTGCAAGAAGAATCTTTCTTGAAGTGAAACAATATAGACGAATGTACTTTCATTACAAATTCAGCCATAATCTCCAGATTTTGGGATGAATTCTGACTTCCAATCTGCAAACCAAGTAATCAATTGGCAGTTGTCAATCATTTAGAGTGCGACATTCTTGCTGGATTACAATTTACCAGATTTGAGGAGCATTAACCAGATGCAAAGTTTGACACATGTCCTAAAAATAATTTTGATCTACACTTAACTCTCCGGAGTTGATTTCTCTGTGATAGGAGCAGATATTTTTTAATTTCCATAACTATCTATGGTTCACATTGATCCATAGACTTTCCAATTAGAACAGGAAAAGCTCGTGAGCCTTTATTTTGTTTATCAAGTTCAATGACTTAGTGGCAATTCGTTTGCAGAGAGCTGACATATTAACCATTACAACGGACGACTAAATCTTAGTTTCAAAATCTATTAGCATGGGTTTTTTTTTATCTCACAGTTTAAAGTTGTTCCTTCACAACCTATTGCCATGAATTTATCAAGGTTTAAATGTTTTTCAGTGCAATATTTTAATACTTCCTGCAATGATCTTTCCTGGTCCAAAAGATGGTGTAATGTGTCAAAATACAATACATTTGACTTTTAAAATCGGAGATTATGTTTTTCACTTATAATTCTTCCATATATATCCAGTTTTTTATAATTTCCTTTGATTTTCGGGAATTCAATAAGCTTCTGATATTCAGAAAATTTTTTGTCTATCATTTGATCAATACGTCTTTAGAAAACTACAATAATTGATGCCTTCGATGTTTTCTCTTAAGAATTTTTTTTATCTCTGATTTTGGCGAAACTTTACAATTATTGCTGTGTTTTATTTATTGTTTTGTATAATAATAATATTTTATAGCATTCTGATATTGTTGGCAAAACAGCTTTATTTAGTTTTGAAGAATCACCGACTTCTAGTAATGGTAAACACCGATTTGCTTACACACGTACTCATTTTGACTTCAAAAATGACAACATACAAATTTTGAAACTCAGTAAACCGTTTCAAATACTTAAAAATAAAGACTTAAAATTTGAAAATTATGAAAGTAATTACACTAAACATTTTAAATATAAAAATATCAAACGAAATTATCAAAAAATCATGTTAATGTACCTTTTATGGTAAGAATCTATCGTATAAATCAATGGAAATATAAATGTCCTGGTAGGGGACTCAAGAAGTTTTTCAAATTTCATGAAATTTTGCACGTGTATTAGAGGTACTAAAAGGCAACTTTTGGCTGCTATCCAAAATCAAAATTCCAACTTTCGATTTTTCACTCCACCCTATGTACAATAAGGTTGATCTCAAATAACTAACAAACTAACTAGTTCCTACAATTTACATATATATATATATATATATATATATATATATATATATATATATATATATGTGTGTGTGTGTGTGTGTGTGTGTGTGTGTGTGTGTGTACAGTAAAACCCCGATAATTCGGATTAATTGGGGCCGCACTCAATCCGGATTATCCAGAGAATTAGAAAAAAAATGAAATAAATGTAACATACTAACAGAAAATCACCTTTATGTTAAATTTATTGAATATTTGCAGACAGTAATAATGTTTACTTTGCTTAATTATTCCGAAAACATGTCAGAAAAAGTTTTTTTTATTTAGAATACGACGATGAAACAAGTTAATGTTATGGAAGTTAGCCAATCGCTTCTCAAACTTGAAAAAAAATGACCAAACCGATCCGAATTATCCGGATAATCGGGGTCCGAATTAGCAGGGTTCTACTGTATTTCCAAGTCAGTATTAAATAATGACAGTTTCATAGCTAGTTCTTTTTACAACACTACCATTATATACAGTCCATATTTAATTAAACTGGATATGAAAAAGAAAACCACACTAAAAATAAAAAGTATCATATAATTTAAATTCACTTATAAATGAAATGGATGCTTTAAAAATCAATTTATTCAATTTAGTATAACCCCAGCAATAACACCTTAGCATTGTTACATTGTATTACTAGCATTTTATTTATAAAAAATAACTGAACTACACCATTATTCTTAAAATAAAACGTATGCATAAAATTCAATGTCATTACTGGAGATTTAATAACTTTAAGTTACACTGAAATCGAATAGGTAATTGATAAAAAATATTGAAATACAATTACTTTCATATCTTCTATTACTACTCACGAATTAAAACCTAAGTAAATTTTGATAAATGAAAATATATGAAAAGGAACAACTACATTAATTTATAAACCTACAGACTTAACTAAAATAATAAAATCCATCTTACATTGGTTAATCTAAGTCTAAAAAGAAATATTTTTAAGCTAAATTTATGAAAAGTATTTTCGTGAACTTTAATTGTTCAAATTATTGAAAATTTAAGCTTTATTTGTTTAAATAATCAATTACATATAATGCAAATATTAAAAAGCTAGTTCATGATGCACTAAATAATGGTTTTCCGAAAAAATTCATCTATTCTTTAATGTACAATTAGTTATTACATGATCTCTAAAATAATTAACACATTGCGTAAAAAAATACAAAAAATTATTCAAACATAAAAATAATAATAAAAAATTAAAAATGTAATAATATTTTACATTCAGCAGGGTGGGTAGATGTTAGAGGATGGAGAAGTCTGGATAATATGCAACGGTTAATTAATATTAAAATTCTCTGAGAGTGGGAAATGCATTTGTTAAATTGAAAAACATATTATAATGGATGTTTAACTGACACTAATGAATGGATAATTGTATAGTTACATCAATTAATTCTATTAATATAATTTAATTAGTTTACATGATTAAATTGTAACTAGCTTTTAATAAATTTGAGACCTATAATACAATTACTAAATGTATAGGGTAAATATATTAATTATCTACTTTTAATTCTTAAATCATCTTATATTAAGATATTGAGTTAAGCTTAGCATAGTCAAAGTAAGTTATTTTGTTTTAAATCGTAATAGGGTAAACTATGTGTATGGTTTATTTTTTATGTTATCACATTACTCCGTTTTATTTATTTATTTATTATTATCACATGACGATAATTATTTTCTTTTTCCTTTTTCATTTTGCTATCCAATTGGTCGTTTTGATGTGCCTTGTTTTTGATGTTTTTTTCTTTATTTGGTTTTGATTTTGAGTGTGTTGGCAGTCCCAAATTCATATTCTTTTGCTTTTTCATGGCAAATGCGAAGATGAAACCGCACACTTCATTTGTAGTTCCAAAGTATTTGGGACCTGAAGATCTTGCTTTGGTTCTACAAATTCCATTTGTATTTATTTTAATTATTTATTTTTCTTCTCCATGCTCAGTGTGCTATAAATTATTAAATTCAATGGCTCATATTCTGTAATAATATTAATGGTTATATATATATATATATATATATATATATATATATATATATATATATAGTGTTACGAATTTTGTAAATAGTTAGTGTTTGTACTGTAAAATAATGTAAATAATCTTATTAAGCTCCATTCCTTTACTAATATTAGTTTTTGTTACATTGTCTCTGTTATCAAGCAAACTTGTCTATTATTTTCAGTGAATGTCTATGGCAGCTTGACGAAATAATAGAGATATCGCCAAGTTGGCGTCACTTTTGACGACTAATTTTGTCGCCAAATTTGGCAATATATCGCCAAGTTGGCGACAAACTTGGCGATGGTAACCCTTCCCTCCTATGGTAACCCCCCTATAGTTATACTGATACATTGAATGTTGTTCCGTGGATTTTTCGAGAAGGTTCTAGAAATTTCCAGCACATGCTGAGAGCCTATATAAGGAGAGCAATATGAGCTGCTGTGATTATTATTTACCAGTCAGTCATTGAGTGAGCTACCATTGTTTAAGCAAGTTTGCTTGAGTTTTATTTACGTTGTTTTGAATGGGATTGAGACGTTGTATAAAGAGTCTCTGGAACCTATATCTGCACTTATACGATAGATTTGAACAATTATTTTTGAATATCTAGTAAAATTTGTGAGTTTCGAAGACTCTGTTGTTCTGAAGTTCTGTAAATAAATTATTTACTACTTTTCTGACAAGAGTTTGAAGTTGTCTAACGATAAGATCAAAAGAACCCTATATACGCTACAACATTTGGTGTCAGGAGTCGGGATCTTATGGCGAAAACAAGAACAATGGACGGACAACTGAAAGAACTGTTAGAAGCTATTAAGGGATTAAGAACAGAGCTGACCAATAAAATGGATAAAGGCCAAGAAGAGTTGGCGGATAAAATGAATAAAGGCCAAGAAGAGTTGGCGGATAAAATGAATAAAGGCCAAGAACAGTTGGCGGATAAAATGAATAAAGGCCAAGAACAGTTGGCGGATAAATTGAATAACGGCCAAGAACAGTTGGCGGATAAGATTAATATAGGCCAAGAAGAAATGAAGAAAACTTTAGAAGAAAAGTTCTCGTCGATAGAGAGACGAATAGAGGAAGTAGAAGAGAAAATTCAGAATGAAGTTAGTAATGTAAAAGAGAAAATGGAAAGCAAAATAGAGGAAGTAGAAGAGAAAATTCAGAATGATGTTAGAAATGTTGAAGAGAAAATGGAAGGGAAAATAGTTGAAGTAGATGAAAAGCTAAATAAAAGAGTACAAGATCTTGAGAAGAAGCTTTCAGCGTCCAGTGGTAATTATGAAGAATTTAGGAATCCGCCTGCTTCTCCCGTGCACATCAAGCTGTCGACATACGACGGAAAGAGTTATTGGCAAGTATACAAGACCCAATTCACCATTGTAGCCGAAGCGAACAAATGGAGTGACGAGGTGAAAGCTTGTCAATTGGCAGCATCTTTAAGAGGAGAAGCCGCCGACGTGCTGCAAACATTGCCCGATATGACGCAACTCAATTTTGAGACTTTAAGTTGTGCTCTTGAAATGAGATTCGGAGAAAAATTCTTCAAAGATTATACGAGAATACAAATGAAGAGCCGCCATCAAAAATCGAGAGAAACCCTTGAAGAGTTTGCCTCAGAAATAGAACGTCTGGCAAATTTAGCATTCATCGACTGCCCAACAAATGTACGGGAAATGCTCTCATTGCAGTACTTTGTAGACGGAATAAAAGATCCAGAAGTGCAGAGAGCGGTATGAAAGGCAGATGTGCAGGATTTAAAGGCTGCATTACTATATGCCTTAAAGTTGGAAGCAGCTACACAAGCCAGCCGAAGAGATCGTCATTCAGTCCGAGGGTCAACGGTGAACAAAAGCTTAGACACTGAGATCGACTTCTTGAAAGAAATTAGGAAAATAAATCATGAACTTGAAGCTTTAAAATACGGAAGAACAAGTTCAAGAAGACAGAATCTCACGTGCTGGGGATGCGGTGATACAGGACATCTCCGAAGAAATTGCCCCAAAATCCATGAACATGAGGTAAATTCAAACAGTCAGCAGGGAAACTAAATTTTGGCCATCTCGCGGGGCGGAGGTTGTCAGAGAATGAAAAGCCCCACCTGAAGATCCTCCAGATATAATAAAAGAGTGGAGGTGATAATGAATTATATGTGATAGGCTTTATTAACGGAATTCAGTGCCGTATGATTGTCGATACAGGAGCCAATGTTACAATAATAAGAGAAGATTTGGCTCGAAAATTGAAATGTAAACTCATCTGGACTCCACCATGCGTTACCCTGCAAACTGTGACGGGCGACAAGATAGGCATGTATGGAAAGGCAAATTTAACCATCAACTTTGGAGGAACGAAATAGTACCATACGGCATATGTGGCTGACATAACAGATCCTTGCTTAATCGGACTAGATTTTCTGAAGAAGTTTGGCACCAAACTTGATTTCAAAAATAACAAAATGCTCTCAAAATTTGAAGAAATAAGTCATTTTGGATTAAATAACGAAATTGAATGTAAACAAGCAGTAATAGCCAAAGAAGACATCAATCTAGATCCAAGAACATAATTTTTAGTTCCAGCTGTAATTAAAAATGAAACTAATTACCGATTTGGCCATATAGATTATCCAGAAGACAATAGTACACAAGCAGGAGTATTGGTGGCTTCTTCTGTAGTAGACCTCTCGAAAAAGACCATTCCAGTCAGAATTGCTAACATCAGTGATAAGACGAGGACTATCAAGAAAGGAGAGGTGATAGCATCACGTGCTCCTGTGACGTGCATAAGTCAAAATTCCAGTCAGTCTGAGAAATCTTCAGAAAATTTAGTCAAGGATTTGTTACAAAATACAGACTTAGATCCAAAACAGATGCACGCTGCGGAGAATTTAATTAGGGAATTCCAAAGTTTATTCTCCCAAACATCTGAAGACTTTAGACGAACCAAAATGGCACAAAACCGAATTGATACTGGAGATCACTCACCTATTAAACAGCACCCTAGACGATTACCTTTTGCCAAGCAAGAAGAGGTGCAAAATTTAATTAAGGATATGGAAGAAAATGACGTCATTGAACCATCGACAAGTCCATGGGCGTCTCCCATTATATTAGTAAGAAAGAAGGATGGTTCTACAAGATTTTGTGTAGACTACCGCCGACTGAATGACGTCACCAAAAAGGATAGTTACCCTCTGCCAAGGATTGACGACACTCTTGACACACTTGCGGGCAACACTTGGTTCTCGACTTTAGACCTGAAGAGTGGTTACTGGCAGGTAGAGATCCATCCCGACGACCGCGAGAAGACTGCCTTTACAACGGGACAAGGATTATGGCAGTTCAAGGTAATGCCTTTTGGTCTATGTAACGCACCTGCAACTTTTGAACGCCTTATGGAAACGGTTCTTCGGAGGCTGTCATATGAAGCATGTCTTGTGTATTTAGATATCATAATCATAGGAAAATCTTTTGATGAACATCTGAACAACCTCAGGCGGGTGCTACAAAAGTTAAAGGAAGCTAATTTGAAGTTAAGCCCTTCGAAGTGCAGTTTGTTTCGTAATGAAATCGCCTACCTTGGACACATCATTTCTGCGGAAGGAGTTAGGACTGATCCAGAGAACATATCGGCTGTGAAAAATTGGAATCGTCCAGCAGATGTTCACCAACTTCGGAGCTTTCTAGGATTATGCACCTATTACAGAAAATTTGTCAAAGGCTTCTCGATGATTGCAAGACCACTTCATAAATTAACAGAAGCCAATCAAAAATTTATGTGGACACAGGAATGTGACGCTGCTTTCGAAAAGCTTAAGGAGGCCTTAACATCCACTCCAATTCTCTCATATTCTCAAATCGATAAACAGTTTATACTTGTCACGGATGCAAGTAACGAAAGCATTGGCGCTGTACTGTCCCAGGAAATCGACAGCCAGGCGCCTATTTCAGCAAGTGCTTATCAAAGGCAGAGCGAAACTACTGCGTAACAAGAAAAGGGCTTCTTGCTGTAGTGAAAGCCGTAGACCATTTTCACCCAGAACTGATCATGCTTCTCTCACTTGACTATTGAATTTTAAGAACCCTGAAGGCCAGATAGCCAGGTGGATACAAAAACTTCAAGAGTACGATATGGAGATACGACATCGAAAAGGCTCATCACATGGAAATGCAGATGCTCTCTCAAGAAGACCCTGCTCAGAGAATTGTAGATACTGCAACCGGGTTGAGAAGAAATTTAATGTCAAAGGTTCTATAGTAAGAGAAGTTACAACTGGGTCTACATCAACGCAAGATCATTGGAGTGATGAGAGCCTGCGTAAAGATCAACTTGCTGATCCTGAAATTAAGCCAATTCTAGAGCTGAAAGAGATGTCCAACAGGAAACCCAGCTGGCAAGACATGGCCCATTACCATCCTACGACTAAACGTTATTGGGCTCTCTGGGATTCCCTACATTTGAAGAACGGTATCTTGTACCGAAAATGGGAGTCTGATGATGGAAAGACATGTAGATGGCAACTACTACTCCCTAAGTCGAGAATTTCTATGGTCCTTCAAGAACTGCATGGAAGTCCCACAGGAGGTCATTTTGGTGTAATGAAGACCCTGGAGAAGGTTCGAGAGCGTTTCTACTGGAATAATGTTCGCAGTGACGTAGAGAAGTGGTGTCGAACTTGTGACACATGTGTAGCACGTAAAGGTCCAAAGAGGCGCACCCGTGGACGATTGGAGCGTTATAATGTAGGAGCTCCTTTCGAACGAATTGCTCTAGACATCTTGGGTCTTCTTCTTAGAACATCTGATGGCAATAAGTACATTCTCGTTGTCATGAACTACTTCACTAAGTGGCCTGAAGCCTACGCCATTCCTAATCAAGAGGCGGTAACCGTAGCAGACATACTAGTTCAACACTGGGTTTCCAGATATGGAGTTCCTCTTCAAATCCATTCCGATCAAGGAAGAAACTTCGATTCGACAGTGTTTAAGGAAATGTGTGGACTACTCGGCATGGAGAAAACTCGAACTACACCTCTACATCCTCAATCGGACGGCATGGTGGAGCGTTTCAATCGTACCATCCTAAATAGCCTCTCTCTCCTGGTGTCTAGGGACCAACAGGACTGGGACAAGAAATTGCCTCATTTCCTGCTTGCCTACAGGAGTGCCACTCATGAGACCACTGGTTACTCCCCTTCTCAAATGCTCTTTGGTCGTGATCTTCGTCTGCCTGCGGATCTTTTGTTTGGCCGTCCTCCTGACGCTCCTTTGTCGCCTGAAGAATACGTGGATGGACTCCAGGCATGGATTGAGGAGGTTCATTGCCTAGCGAGGAACCAAATCGGACTGGCAACAGAAAAGATGAAGACACGGTACGACATAAAGGCAACTGGACATGAGTTCAACGAAGGTGACAAAGTTTGGTTGTGAAATCCCATACGTCGTAAGGGACTGTTGCCAAAACTACAAAGAAACTGGGACGGTCCTTACACACTACACAGTCGTCAACAGGCTGAATGACGTCGTCGTACGCATACGAAAATCGCCACACACCAAGCCCAAGGTCGTACATTATAATCGTCTAGCCCCTTATTTTGGCCAAAATGATTAGAAATTCAAAACTGGAATTTCAGACCATGGTCATGAAAGTCACTTTTGTAAATATGTAAATAGTAATTAGTTCTTATTCATGTAAATCTTATTATTATTATTATTATTATTTATTTATTTGTTTATTTATTTTAAGTGTTTTCCTCTAACTCAAGGATTGCACTGCCCGGGACGTGCAGTCTTTGAGAAGGGGGTAGTGTTACGAATTTTGTAAATAGTTAGTGTTTGTACTGTAAAATAATGTAAATAATCATATTAAGCTACATTCCTTTACTAATATTAGTTTTTGTTACATTGTCTCCGTTATCAAGCAAACTTGTCTATTATTTTCAGTGAATGTCTATGGCAGCTTGGCGAAATAATAGAGATATCGCCAAGTTGGCGACAAACTTGGCGATGGTAACCCTTCCCTCCTATGGTAACCCCCCCTATAGTTATACTGATACATTGAATGTTATTCCGTGGATTTCTCGAGAAGGTTCTAGAAATTTCCAGAACATGCTGCGAGCCTATATAAGGAGAGCAATACGAGCTGCTGTGATTATTATTTACCAGTCAGTCATTGAGTGAGCTACCATTGTTTAAGCAAGTTTGCTTGAGTTTTATTTACGTTGTTTTGAATGGGATTTAGTGTTGAGACGTTGTATAAAGAGTCTCTGGAACCTATATCTGCACTTATACGATAGATTTGAACAATTATTTTTGAATATCTAGTAATATTTGTGAGTTTCGAAGACTCTGTTGTTCTGAAGTTCTGTAAATAAATTATTTTCTACTTTTCTGACGCGAGTTTGAAGTTGTCTAACCATTAGATCAAAAGAAGCCCATATACGCTACAACAATATATATATAATCAAAAGCTGTATTTATGATGAAATTATCAATCGAGTCTGTTATGATTGATATTGCGAAATAAAAAATGAGCAAAAAATATTTTATTTTGACACAATCATATAGTTTCTTATGAAATCTAAATCTAATGTCCTTTCATTATTTCAAATTTTACCATATACTCTATTTATTCTTATGATCATATTCACCAATTAAAAAATGTTTCAACGTGCAATTGTTTATCGATACATTTTCAGATTTGAAGTTGCATTTGTTAGCCCACTAAATCTTGGAATACAAACACTCATACTATTGAGTTGTACTTGTAATCTCAATACTAATAAGTACAAATTTCCAACTTTTTATACTATAGACACCACTATGATTAAGATATTCAATTTTATAAAAGAAAATCATAATTTTCTTTTAATATGACATCATTTTTACTGACCAGAGCCTTGTGCCTTGCCCTTGCGTCTCAAACTCAGTGTTGATAAAGTAAAAAAATACTGAATAGTAACATTTTCATGAAGGAAAGTGCCTGTTTTTTAAAGAATGACGTAATTTTCAGTTCCAAATTTTTTTTAAAAGTTACTTTTAATTAGAAAGTTATTGAGAAAACTACAACATAAAACATATAATTAATAAATAAAACCCATTATATCTCTGAAACAATGGAAGCAATGCAATTGCTGCTATTTTAAAGAAATTTCATTAAAACCGTTTAAAATTAAAATATAAAAATAGGATCTTTTTTAAAGTAGTTTGTATGGTAATCAATAGATGGACAACTTCCATGAAAAAAAAAGAAAGTGGAAAAACTGGTTGAGGGCAGATGAATGGAAAACAGCTATCAATATCAATTTTACGAAATTAATATTTCAATCCGTTTAGATGTTTCAAAATACCGATTGCTTATTATATTTATCATGTTAATGAAAGGATAGGATGAACAGGGGAGGGGGGAGTGTCTAATACTAAATAAATATACATGTATACTGAAAATAGCCCCCTATAATTTCCAAAAGTTAAATTACTTGAAATTTTGTCTGGAGGTAGAGAGGGTGAGATAAGAACATAATAAGAATATGAGCTGAAATAATAAAATAGCAACAAGAACTAAAATAATGTGACTAGTATAGATTATTAAGCGTTTTCCATAGCATTCAGAATACCATTTCAGGGCGGGATGGCGGGATTCGCGCCCGAAATCTTGAAATCCCGCCCAAAAGAATATCGTGGGCGGGAGGCTCCCGCCCAAAAAAATTACGAATTTTCTGCAAAATTTTGCATTTTGAAACTACGATTAACTCCCACGATCATTTTGCATATTTTGTGATGTTTTCGTGCGACTGAATGACATATTTTGCGAGTTTTTTACTGCCAAAAATCGTTGAAATTCACGATTTTTTTCCACAATCGATCGTCAAATTTCGCATTTTTTCCCCCGCGATCGACTGACAAGTTTCGTGCAATTTTCCGCCGCGAGGCGGAGTAATTCCGTTTCGAATTTTCCAAAAAATTAACGCATTCGATTCCAAAAGTGATGAAACACCGTTTATCAGCCCGGAAATTCGGATAGTTATGCCGAATTTCCGGGCTGACAACCGATTTTTCATAGCTTTTGAAACGAGCTGAATTGCATATTTTCCCAATCAATTTCATCAATCGTTCGCAGAAAATGAAAACGCAGAAAATTTTGCTACGTTATCGCGATAAAAACTTTAATTTTGTCAAAGCATCGCGGAAAAAACTGTTTTTCTCAAAAAACTCGATTTTCCTTAAAAATAATCGTGAACTTCTTCAAAAAGATCGCAGTATAGACGGAAATTTCTTGAAATAAATGCGAATTTCGTGAAAGCACCGCTGAATAAACTTGAATTTCGTAATAGAATCGCTGAATAAATGTGAATTTCGTGAAAGGATCGCCATATAAACAGCGCCGTGCGAAAAGGGGGGGGGGCGAAGGAGGCGGTCGCCTCGGACGCAGAAATTTAGGGGATGCCGATTTTCTACTACCAACACCATTTTTGGCCTGTAGGAAGAAAGAGAACATATACTAAATTGAATCTTCGTCCCGAGCGCAGTTTTTCTTCGCACGTCCCTGTATATGAACCCGAATTTATCAAAATGTCGCTTATAAAACGTGAATTTCATGAAAGAATCTCGAAATAAATGTGAATTTCATTAAAAGATCGTTTAAAAACGTCAATTTTGTTGAAGGAGCGCGAAAAAACAAATTTTGTTCATAATCGAGGGGAAAAAATGCTAATTTCTTTAATGGATCGTGGGAAAACGCTAAATTTGACAAAGGTTTCATAGGGGGTGATTTTGAATTTAAAAAAAATTTGAAATTCACAGCAAATTTTCTGAAAGGTTACAGAAGATTGTGTGAGGGGGGGGGGATTTACTTTTGACACTGTTTTATCCTCGCTCTTTTACGAAATTTGCCGATTTTTCGCAATTTTTAGACAAAGTTATCAGACTTTTTAAATTTTTGTATTAATTTTCCGAATTTTTCACGATCTTTTGACGAAATTTGCGGAATTTTCGCTATTCTTTGACAAAATTAGCAGATTTTTCGCTATTCTTTGACAAAATTTGGATTTTTGCACGATCCTTTGACGAAATTGGCGATTTTTTGTGATCCTCACCTGAAATTTGCTTTTTTAGCGAATCTTTGATGAAATTTGTGTTTTTCTTTCACTATTCTTTGACGAAATTTGCGTTTTCAAGATCTTCTGAAGAAATTCGCGATTTCCCGCGAACCTTTGATGATATTTACGATTTTTCGGTGAACGATTTCTGAAATTGATTTTTTTTTGGGCGACGATTTGACGAAATTCGTAGTATGTTTTTTGTCTAAATTTCCGGATTTATGACGATTTTTTTTTAATTTTCGGAAAATACCTAAAAGAATCGCCCCTGAAACGCTTAATGAATCCAAAATTCGTCTATTTATTGCTTAATAAACATGAATTGTGTCACATATTCACGAAAAACGTACAAATTTCAACAATGCATCGCGGAAAAATATGCGAATTTCGTCAAAGGATCGTTAAAAAATGCTAATTTAGTCACAAGACTGCTAAAAAACGCAAATTTCATTGAAGAAGCGCAAAAAAGATATAAATTTCGTCAGAGGGTTGCCAAATAAACGCGAATCTAGTCAAAGGGATGCTAAAAAAATGCAAATTTCATCACAGAATCGCAAAAAAGAAGTCAATTTTCTCAGAGGGTGGAGGAAAAAATATAGCCATTTCCTTGAAAAACAACACACACACAAACACACCTGTTTATTATTATAAGTATAAGTTTTAATAGGAAATAATATACATTGGATTAACTTTTGAAAAATTAGATTAATCCGAACCCTACTTGCAGGAATCTACACTCAACCTTAAATCAACCAGAACCAAACGCAGAGTTTACTACAGTTGTGAGATTCTCCCGCGGATTTCAGCTTTTTTTTGTCGTTTTCCGCTTTTCCGATTTTTTTATATTGGCTAAAGATCGCGATAATTACTGTTTTCATCAAAAGATCGCGTAAAGACACGATTTTTGTCAAAAGATCGCGAAAAAACACGATTTTCGGCAAAAGATCGCGAAAAAATACTATTTTGTAAAAGGAACGCGAAAAAAGCACTAGTTTCGTCCAAGGATAGCGAAGAAACACGACTTTCATCAAAAGATCACTAGAAAAACGCGATTTTCGTCGAAAGATGGTGAAAAAACACCCAATTTTCGTCCACAGATCGCGAAAAAATGCAATTTTCGTCCATAAATCGCGAAAAAAACGCGTTTTTCGTCCAAAGATCGCGAAAAAAATGCGTTTTTCGTTCAAAGATCGTGAATAAACGCGTTTTTCGTCAAAAGATTGCGAAAAATATAAATTTTGTGAAAGAATCGCAGAAAAATGTGAATTTCATCAAAGAATCCAAAAAAATTACCTGAAATTTTAATGTTTTTAACAACTTTTTTTGCAGCTAAAAGGCAAATTTAACATTAGCTTCCCATGTTTGTTAAATGATCTTTTAAGTGAAAACATGATAAAATTTGAATTGGACAACTAGCCAAGATTGTTGTGCAAAAATTGCATTAGAAATGTAAACTTAAAATAGAAACTTTCATTTCAGAATTACTTATAGCAGCATTTGCATAAATTGATTCACTCTGACCTCCCCCCCCCCCAAAAAAAAAAAAAAACAAAACAGAATTTAAGAAAAATATTATTTTATTATTGCAAGTAAAATAATTTTAATTGCATTTAACGTGCACTATTTAAAAATAATTTCTCATTTTCCGGTTCTTTCGTTTTCCTCTTTTTTTAACGTTTTGCAATCTCATACCTGTTACTAGACCTTTAACAAAAGTAATTAGCAGAGGCGGGGAATTTAACCCTTTAAAGACTAAATAACCTATATAAAATCTTACTCTTTTTTAACTAAAAAACATATTTTGCATAATTATTCTGAGTTTTTGATAAAAAATGCTTCAGTGGTATTTTGTTGTGTCTGTATTCGTGTAATTTTTTAAATAGTACATAAAATAACAGTAGGTTTTAAAGATTTTTTTTTCTCCCTTCCAAACAGCTAAACTCCCCTCCATTTATAAATGGTGGTAGGGAGACTCCCTTCCTCTGGAAAATTGAATTTCAAGCCCTGCCGTAAGAAAGCTTTAGCATTTATTAAGATAAATCTCAAAACAAACAATTTAGAAAACGCATAGCATGCATTAGAATTCAAATTTTTTGCAATTTCCATCAATAGTTGGAAAAAAAATTAGAATTTTTTTGTGCAGTCATGTATATTATCTGTAAATTTATATGTGTACTACACAGTATGCTAAAAATTCATTCAATTAAATGAACTACATGATTGAAAATTCCCATTCAGCAATTTCAGTCCGTAACGGAAATGTACTTAATTTTTTTGGTCCTGTTTATGATCATTAGAACTCAGATCATTACTCACCAAATAATACACAGGAAGCATTTAAATTTTAAATAGCCTACCACGACAGAAAACAATCATTTAGCAATTATTCTTCATGGTTAGTGCTATAGCTAAATATTTTTGTCATATCTTCCTGCGAGCCGTCATTTTGTTTTCCTATTATTTCTCAGAAATTGTTATTATAATTATTATTTTGCAATTTTTTTTTTTTTTTTTTTTTTTTTTTTTTTTGAAGAAACATAAAATAAAAATTTATAAGGCTTATGCATACTAAAAAAATTATTTTCACTTTACCTGAGTGTTTTACAAAATAAATGAATAAGTGAATCAAATGATTATTACTATTAAAAATTTACTCTTTCAATCTTTGAGTTTTCACAGTAGATTGTCTTGTTTAATTTAATATCATTTTTGAAGTGTACGATTCCATCATTCACTAATTATTTCAGTTGTATTTTGTAGTTTAAGGTTAAATAATAATGTATGAGAAACGACAGGGAAACAAAATGGTGGGTTGAGGGAAGATACGGCATCTGGTCCATATTTTTGTATGTCCCTGTCAATAAAAATAAATTATATGCAGACAAGATTCTACTGTATGTACCTTGGTACTACATCTCAGCGTACATAAACTTCAATTTGTTTAAAATAGTTTAATATCATTAAACAACATATACAAAACACACTAGAAAATGTTTTTCTTTCCATAGCCTGTAATGTAACATAATATTTTTAGTATCCTTTTAAATCACAAATGCTTCACATTTCATTTCCAATACTGAACATCTTGTACTAAACCCCAATAACAAGAGTTATAAAAACCTAGGCACCAACAGGCCGTTTCATTTCAGAATATGAACTCGAGAAATCATTCCTTTTCGGAGTTAGTGCATTTTGGATCAATTCCAAGGATTTGATCCTTTTGGGAACCAATGACCTAAGATATGTATACATTTTATGTCCAATATATATATGTCGCATTTTCAGGAAACGACAGACTTCAAGGGGATGAATTTTAATTACGATTTATTTAAAACATAGAAAATCTTTTCGCAAGTCTTTACATCATGAGTTCTGGAGACCAAGTGCGTAGATGTATAGAAATCTCTCACCTCCCGAGGGGGTTACTAGTTAAAAAAGGCCATGTGTTTTACTTAAATTAATACGATAAACTTAAGTTTCTTGTTGCCCTGTAAAACCCGTGATTATTAGTCATGGGGCCCGTATCCACATTGAGGGGCGATTTATTAAAAAAGTAATAAATAGGTCTGATTTTTTGTATTTTCTTACAATTTCCCCCCCTTCCAGACAAGTCTCCGGGGATGGGCCGGCTTCCATCCATGAAACTCACCTGAAAAGGGTAAACAATTTTTACATTAAGTGAGCTAATGGGAGATGAGTTATTTCTTTCGTATACTTAACAAATAATAGAATAACAATAATAAAAAATGTACAAATATCATATCTAAAAACAACACTGTTATAAAATGTACCATTATACGTCATTGAACATGATAAAAACAATTGTATTAATAAATGCAAAACATTCAGTAAATATTATACATAGAATAAGATAATACAAATAAGAAATATGTTGCAGATGGATTCTGAAAATCCAATGTTATTTACAATTTCAAATTTGTATGGAACTGTCCTGATATAGTTCAAGAAATAGTACTTTTACACATAACACAATGTTCACAATAACGCAAAAATAATTTAAAATTCAAATATTCATAATAAATCAAAAAGGTAATTAAAATTCCAAATATTCATAATAATGCAAACCGAGATCAGATATAATATAATATCAGTTCATATGATGCCAACTATTTCAGTTTGTTGGTGTAAGTAATTTAAATTGATTACTAGGAAAAAAGTATCTTAGTTTGGAAGCGTGTATTACTTCATAATCTTTTTTTGTAAGCCAATTAGGCTTATTTATTTTGAAACTTACATTGGATAATTTTTCCATAATTTGATATGGACCAGAAAAAGGCGGACTTAACTTCCGAGTATTCGGATAGTGAAATTCTTCCACTATGACAAGGTCACCAGGTTTAAAAGGCGCTTCCACAAACTTTAAATCATACCTGACTTTATTTTTCAAGTGATGTTCACTTGTTCTTTGGAAAGCCTCTTTTCTGGCTTCCTCTACAGGGGGATAATAATTTTCATTGCCTAATACTGATGGATAAGGTAATTGACCGAACATTAAGTATGCAGGAGGGTACTTGGTTACTGAATGAGGTGTGTTATTGTACTCATTAATTACTTCCTGCAGAATTTTGGGCCATGGGACGTTTGAAGGGGTAGAATTTACTTTAAGTCTTAGTCGGGTGCAAATTGACTGATTCACACGCTCATTTTTCCCATTACACTGTGGTCTATGAGAAGAAGTAAGTAATTTTTTTACATTCTGTTTATGTATCCATTTACGAAGTTTAGACGCTGTAAACGCAGGATTTCTATCCGTTAAAATTTTCTTGGGAAGTTGAATATTAAAAATCTGTTTAAGAATATTAATGTAGACTTCAGTTGTAACATTTTTAGATGCAAAACCCCAAACATAACGAGTAGCGTGATCAATAGCTATGTGCATATACCTTTTAGATGAATTATAATAGTTAAAACCTCCTACTGAATCTAATGAAATTATATCGAAAGGTAGTTCTGCAGGTGGTAATGCCTCCAGAAGACCAAATTTTGGTTGGTGTGATTTTTTGTTCAGTTGGCAGACCTCACAATGCTTGACAAATTGTGTGATATCGTGCGTCATGCTGCTCCAATAGTATTGTGGGGAAATTAAATTTAACATTTTTTGGATTCCGGGATGGCCAAATTCTGTATGGGTATTTATTAGTAATTTCTCTCTCAAGGAGAATGGTACTACAATTTTTTGAAAACCCTTTTTGCGAATTATTACAATGTCATTAACTTTTTGAAATTTAGGCCCTGTTATATTATCTAATTGTTGGTGTTCTTTAATTTCATCTGACGTTAATAAATGAACATGGGGATTTACAGAAAAAATGGGATTTCTTGAAAGCATGTCTGCTTCAAAATTGGTGGATCCTTTGTTATATTTTACAGTATAATCATACATACTTAATTTTAATGACCATCTGAATAACCTACCTGTTAAATGCTTCACCTTCTTAAGCCATACTAAGGAGGCATGGTCAGTATGTATTGTAAAAGGTTTTCCGTGAAGGTAATAATGGAATTTGTCAAGGGCATCGATTATTGCTAGACATTCCAGTTCTGTGATAGCGTAATTTTGCTCGTAGGGCCTTAATTGTCTCGAGTGGAACGCAATGGGATGCAAGTTCCCTTTTTCATCCATTTGTTTTAAGACAGCACCTACGGCTTCCTTTGAGGCATCAGTATAGACATGGCAAGGGAGGTTAGGATTGAATAATTTTAAAATAGGCCTAGAAATTAATGCGTTTTTAAGCAATTCAAATGATTGTTGACAGGCATCTGACCATTCCCAAGGAGCATCTTTCTTTAACAATTTATTTAGAGGGGCTCTAATTTTAGCGTACTTGTCTATGAATTTGTGGTATACGTTTACAGAACCAAGGAACCTTTGCAATTCTTTAACGTTTTTTGGAGGGATTAATTTTTTAATAGTTTCGGTGTTAGCATTGTCTGGTTTTATTTGGCCGTTACTAATTTCATAACCGAGGAAGTCAATTTGAGATTTAGCAAAGTTACATTTTGAAAATTTTAATTTTAGATTTTCTTGACGGCAAATGTTAAATATAGTTTTAAGGTGATCCATATGCTCGGCATAGGAATCGGAATAAACTATAAAATCATCAAAATAATTGGTAGCAAAATTAACTTTATGTTTATCTAGGATTCTTCGAAGAGCTCTTGCAAATTGGGCTGGGGCATTTTTATAGCCAAAAGGAAGAACCAACCACTCATAAAGACCTTGATTGGTTGCAAAGGCCAACTTCTCTGTGTCTGAAGGATGAAGTGGTATATGCCAGTAGCCAGAGGCTAAATCTAGCGTGGAAAAGTATTTGGCATTGACAAGTCTGTCCAAAAGCCAATCTATACGGGGCAATGGTTCCGAGTCAGTCTTACAAATGGCATTGATTTTTCTGTAATCAATACAGAGACGCGTTTTACCTTCTCCTTTTTTATATGCCAGAGTGACGGGAGAGGAATAAGGACTGCAGGACTCTTTAATAAGTTTAGCTTCCAGTAATTCTTGTATTTGTTTTTGAATTTCTTCATTGTCCCTAGGAGATGCACGGTAAGGTCGAAGCGAGATAGGAAGTTCCGAGGTGAGAGTTATCCGCTGAGGTTCCCATCTGACTCTACCTACATCATATCTATTGCGTGCAAAAATATCCTTGAAGTCGCTTAGAAGCCCTTCCAACTGTGAGTTCTCTTCAGTAGTACAATGACTAAAACTTTTGTCATCATAATCCGAGAGAATTTGAGTATCAAGGTAACAATGTCCCTGTTGAGACAAAATTTCTTGATTTGATTTGGAAGGAGAACGAAGCGGCTTCTTGCAATTCATATCACTCGTTAAAGTTAATGTATGATTGAATGAGTTTTGCTGAGAAATTTGATTGAAAATATTTTGATCATGCTTAAGAATGACTCCATCCTGAGTCAGAATATTCGAATAAAAGTCCATCGATATATGGAATTTTTGTAATTCTGGAGTTCCCAGTATCGCATATGGCAAGAATGACCTAACTAGGTATAAGGTGCTATTTTGCCTGATATTTCCTATTTTGAGGGGTACGTGAAGTTTTTCAGAAATCTGAACTTGTCCTTGGGTTTGATTAACATTAAGAGGATGACAGCTTTGAATAGACGTCATATCCAAAGCTGCAACTAAGTTTTCTGGAATAAGGGAAAGGGTACTTCCGCTATCCAATAAAAATGGTATTTGAACCTCATGACAAGTTTTTGGATACGTATGATTATCGTAATTGCTATATCTGATGTACCCCGGGACTATAAACCGTCATAAAGCATTATGGGGTATTCCTTGATCAGGGGAATACTCATGGACATTTTGCGATTGAAACTGATTACTATGGGTTGCCAAATCGGTATTCATTGTTGTCTCTACATTGCCCTGAACATCATATTTATGGAGTAAAGTATGATGTCTTCGATGGCAATTTTTACAGTTCATCTTGGAGGGACATTTATTTGAAAAGTGGCCGCCTCGCAGACAATTGATGCATAGTTTGTTTAGTTGGACAGTTCTCCAACGGTTATCTATGGACATATTCGTTAATTTTCTGCAGGCATGGGTGGCATGCGACTCGAGGCAAACCCCGCATTTAGTATTTTCTTGACTTTTGGGGAATTTATATCTATCGGAAGAATTTCGGGAATAATTTACATTTCTTACCTCTATTTTAGTTGGATTCTCCAACGCTAGCATACTTTTGGCATGAGTCTCTAAAAATTTTAAAAATTCCGTGAGACTAGGCATATCATTATGAGTAAGAGAGAGCTCCCATCGTTCTTTTAGATTATCACTTAGTTTTTGAATTATAGTATAAATTATCATGTTATCCACAAAAGCATTTTGAGTCAAATTCAAAGACTCTAGAATTCGAAGTGACTCATTACAAGTATCTATTATGTCAAAAATAGCTTTCGAGGAAGAGGGGCAATTTTTCAGGTTTTTTAAATTGTATAACTTACTTATTTGTGCGATGGCTAAATCCCTAGTTTTATCATAGCGAGCGCAGAGAGTGTCCCATGCATTTTTATAATTGGCTTCCGAGAGAGGAAATCCAGAAATTAATTTATGAGCAGGACCCTTTACACTAGCCAGTAGATATTGCAATTTTGAAACGCCCCCCAACTCCAAATTTTGATCTATCGTTGTAAGAAAAATCTCTTTAAAAGAGAGCCATTGATCAGCTTCTCCGTGAAAAGGTTTCAATTCAAATTTTGGAAGATTAACAGTTTTTACACAAACATTACCTGTAATTTTATTTAGACTTTCTGAACCACCCTTGTGAATGTTTAAACTATTAGTTAACTTATTACGTGATGTATTTATTGTTATGGTTAAATTATCCAATTTAAGTGCAATCTCATTATATTCATCAATTATAGGATCAGTTTCCGATGCATCGCTCTGAAGAATGGCATTTTCATGGAGTTTATTTAATTCGGTTTCAATATCCTGAACCTGTTTACCATATAAATCTAACTCTTCAAGAGTTACAGTTTCATTATCAATTTTGGGATTTATAATATTTTTTATACGAGTGATTTTTCCCTTAAGAACAGTTTTTTGTTTTTTAATAGCTTCCATTTTTAATTAATTTTATGACAACTTCCTAAAAATCTAAATATAAACAAATTCTAAATGACTTTCAAAAAAAAATTAATAATAATAATATCAACATAATACAAGCATCTGCATAGAATTGTGAAATGAAATAAATAAAAAGAATTAATTATATAAAATAATCAGACGTAAATATGGATATCCATTTTTTCTTTCAATTTAAAACATAATTACACTTAAAACCATGGTTTGTAGAAATAATAAAACTAAACACAATATCACTACAAATAGCACTTACCTTTAATTACTTATATTAATAAACATCATAAAAATAATAAGAATAATAATATCATATATAAATAATGACAACCCCAGGGTATACACATACACTCAACCAAAATAAAAAAAAAGCAATTTTAGTGTGCGCACATGAAAAACTATGAGTTTTCTTTCTTTTCCTTTAGATAAATAATGAAGTAATTACGGTAGCACTTTTTTGAAGATTATTGATAACTCACTACGAAGCAAACACCACTGTCTAATTCGGATACTCATTATCACCATCGGAGAATAAACACATACGGCACCACAAAAAAAAAACATAGATCACAAACATCTTGTGTATCAGTTTCACCCGGTCGTCGGAGCGCTTTGACTGAAATGATTTATGGCACTACGGAGGATGAACGATCAACACACAACTGCATGCCCCGTTCAGGCAGAAAAATAGCTCTGGTAAGGTGTGAAGAATGGTAGAAAAATAGCATCCTAGTATTCCACGATACAACCCACTTTTTGGATGAAAATTCACGAATCCCGTGTTTCAAATCCGGCAAGGCTCGACGAATGGTAGAAAAATATCTCAGTATCCCAACATGGAATACGCTTGCTGGATAACTCATGACGAGGCGTTAACCCCTTTTCAGGGCCTCTTTCGATGTTTCGTGTCATAATGACCGCTCTCTTTGCTATCCTTTGTGGGTCCGGTATTTTTAATAATGTCCATTTTCGTAAAATATTTTCCCGCACTAGGTATCATACTGCCGACTATGAAGAACTGTCGCATTTTCAGGAAACGACAGACTTCAAGGGGATGAATTTTAATTACGATTTATTTAAAACATAGAAAATCTTTTCGCAAGTCTTTACATCATGAGTTCTGGAGACCAAGTGCGTAGATGTATAGAAATCTCTCACCTCCCGAGGGGGTTACTAGTTAAAAAAGGCCATGTGTTTTACTTAAATTAATACGATAAACTTAAGTTTCTTGTTGCCCTGTAAAACCCGTGATTATTAGTCATGGGGCCCGTATCCACATTGAGGGGCGATTTATTAAAAAAGTAATAAATAGGTCTGATTTTTTGTATTTTCTTACATATATATATATATATATATATATTGGAAAAATTCAGGAAAAATATCACACTTGTTTGAAAAAAATATCCGTGTAAACGCCACATCCAATGGCGTATCCACGGGGAGGGCTAAGGGGGCTGAAGCCCCTCCCAGACCACAAGATTAAACTATTTAAAGTTTTCTAAAATTCTGAAAGTTTATCTTTATTACTTTTAATAGATTCAGCAAAACAGAAATTTTGAAAAATATTACATTCTTCACATTTTTTTTTTCTTATATGTAAATTTTCGTATGAAATTTGAAATTTAAGCATTTTTTATATTTATCACTTAAAACAAAAATTTCTTTTTATTTATCAAAGAGGTTTAAGCCTTCAAAATTAGCCCAATCAGAAATTTTCAGAGGCCCTAACCAGGTTTCGTTGATTACTCCCCCCCCCCCTTCCACCATCCAGTCCTCGTTTTGTATCCAGTCAATAGAAAAAATGTACTTCTGGGAACGACAAATCTCGTCCATTTTTAATAAAATGCAAAAAAATCGGACTGAGCTCATCTGCCAGGGCCAGATCAGGAAAATACTGACCTCTAATATATGTTAGCCCCCTCCAAAGCTTAATCCTGGGTGCGCCAATGGCCACATCGCTTGAAATTTTATCTTAAAACACGTAAACGCCGTGGCATTAGTCCCGAAAATTACGGTACTGATAATCTTAATTTTTTAGCCGAATTACAGTAAGTATTATGCATCACAAAAAATTTGGTAAATTTGTGTAAAAAATTATGACTAATTGCATCTAATTTCAAACCCTGATCGAAATATACGTTCATAAATGGTGTATAGCCTGCGGACTATAAACCGATGCATCTCCGCGGGTTATACACAAACTTTTTTTACTGAACTCCTCGATTTAAGGGTGCGGGCTATGCACCCAAAAATACGGTTATTATTTTTATTTTTGTTCTGCTAAAGACTAAAATACTACAGTGTTTAAACTTTTGACATACTCATTTTTGTTGTTTTGATAAATTTTATAGCATAAATCTGTTAACTCTCTTTTTAAAACTATAATTTGTTGGTTATGTGAAACGGAAAGTAACTTTCACTCATTAATAAAATTTTATTTTGAAATTTTCTGTTGAGCTTAAACTTTTGACATGCACTGTACACCTCACAGTATATAAACTTCAATTTGTTTAAAATAGTTTAATATCATTAAAACACACTGCAAAAAAAAAATTTTCCACAGCCTGTAATGTAGCAGAATTTTTTTCAGTCTCCTTATAAATGAACCATGAATGCTACATATTTCATTTTGAATACTGAACATCCTATTGTAAATCCCAATTACCAAAGCTGTAAAAACTTAAGCACCAGCAAGCAATCTCTCATCACTAAATTTCTTTAGTTGTCTTTGCTTGAATTTTATTAGCATTCTTTCAAAAATTTAGATGAAATTTTAGGCAAAAAATACGAAATGATATTTAGTAGTGAGACTTCTTGCTAGTATCTAGATTTTTACATCCTTGCCAATAACATATATGAATTTCATGACAATCTAAGTTTATTTATAGCATGGCTACTGTCCTAATCATTTGGAATTCTCCATGTTTTCTTTGAACCATGAATTTCCCTGTGCAAATACGGGTTAGGTTCCCTTAGAAAGGCTCTCACAGAGGTACCCCCGGTTTAGACCTATATCTGTTCATGTTGATAATTGGCTGTCATAACACAACCAACTAAGTTTATTTATGCCTGTTAGAAAATATGCAGAAAAACCGAATTCATAAATACTTTTATACTATGTTGGAAAGTCTTAAAAACATACATATTATGTCGATTAAAAGGTTTTTCTCCAAGGGAAAATACCTTCGCATAAACAGCTTTTATTTATGTTATTGTTAGCCTTTCTACAAACCAATTTTTGTTTTTAAAAGCTGAACATAATTAGAACTACATTACTGTGTAGTTTGTTTATTATAAGTTTATTATCTTGTGCTTCAAAAAATTGTTTAAAATGTTGCTATCACACCAGCAGATCAGAACAATTATATATAGCAGTTTTCCTCAAATCTGCACAGCTTGGGACAGAGCTTATGCAGATTTTAGAATTTTGCAGATTTCTGGTAATTGTTTTGTTTATATTTTTTAAAAAGCAATTTGAATGTAATTAATAATGAAATTTAATAAAAATTTAGATAATTTTTAAAATGATTAAAATACTAAAAGCAAAGGTCAAGTTAATAATCGAT
Organism: Maratus speculifer; assembly: GCA_964019185.1. Classification (NCBI taxonomy): domain Eukaryota; kingdom Metazoa; phylum Arthropoda; class Arachnida; order Araneae; family Salticidae; genus Maratus; species Maratus speculifer. The sequence continues at coordinate 5,134,079 of CAXHSM010001557.1, forward strand.
AATGTAAATATTCATTATTAAAATGAAATGTGCTTTTCCTAAATTATTCAATGACATTTGCCTCATAAAGGTACAATACTAATTCACATCAGGATCATAAAATAAAGAAGCTCTATTTCAGGTTTAGCCAGACTTAATAACTAAAAAAGCTTGATTAATACATAAATGTATTGGGTAAGATTCTGATTACCAATGATATCAGCAATATCTTGATTTTTTTTTTTTTTTTTTTTTTCAGAAATAAATTATTCTACCTTTATGAAAAAAACATAAATTCAATAATCTTAACAAAAATTACAATTAAAAAATGTATGGAGTTGATCTAAAACTAAAAAAGTCAAATTTTGCACCTACATCTGAACTGAATGTTTCATTGTTTACATCCATAAATTATGTGTGGATTTTAGAAGTGCAGATTTAAGGGAGACTATTGTACTATAAATTCCATGAGAAACTTACTCTGATCGAATGCCACATAAAAGTGGGTTAAAATTTAGGAATTAATAATGTTTGTTATCATACAGTCAAAGTTTGATTTTGACGTTGAAGATGAACCACGTTCTGGCTGCCTTACCTAAATTGTATGAAGTTAAACCTGGTTATTGACCAAAATAGAATTTTTTAGTGTGACCTCTAGGTGATGTTAGGAGTGAAGAGGATAATGAAAAAAAAAAAAAGAGTCAATAAAATATATATATAAAGCATGAAATATTACAATTATTTTTACAGTTGGAAAAATGTAGTGCAATTAAATATATTACTGAATCAAGATTTTATTGTCAGTATTACTTTAACATATTTAACAATGGTATTATTCAAGGATAATATATTACGAAGAATTATAGATTACATATAAAGCAGAACATAATGACAGCTAATTTTAAAATTGATAAAATGCAGTAAAATATATATTGAATCAAATTTTAATTTATAATTATTATATGTTAAAAATTCCAACTGGTTAGTTTTAAAAAAGTGGTATTTTTTCATTTAAAGGCTTTCACATTTTTTTTTTTTTTTTTTTTTTTTATAGATATTTGTTACCCAACAAAATCCTGGCTTTAGGAAGTGAAATTTATTGTCAAATGATACAAACAAGTGTTTATATATGTATGTATACATATATGTGTATACCGTAAAATATTGTTAATAAGCCCCCCCAAAATGTGACAAAAAATCATAACGTAATCATAAGGGGCACTTACATGGGATTTTTCTGTGATCTTTTCAGTAAATTGGCATTTTTGGAGAGATATCTACGGGATTTTTTGTAATATTTGACAAAATTTGCAGAGTTTTTTTGTGATACATGAGAGAAAATTTGCATTTTTTTGCGATTCTTTCATGAAAATGAATTTTTTCCCCGCAATCCTTTGACTGCATTTTTTATGCAATTCTTTGAGGAGATTTGCATTTCTTTGATAAGTGTTTAATGAAATGTGCAATTTTTCCAGATTTTTTAATAGAATTTACGCTTTTTTGGCGATTTTTTTTTACAAATTTTGCTTTTTTTCTGCTATTTTTGGACAGAATTTATGTCTTTTTTATCAATTATTTTAAAAGTTTAATAATAGATACGACATATTTGCGTTTTTATTAAAATTTTTTGACACAATGTGTGTGTGTGTGTGTTTTTTTTTTTGCAATAATTTGAGAACTTCATGATTTTTTGTCATAGTTTGCATTTTTTATGTAATTCGTGTTTTTTAAATGATCCGTTGATTACATTTTTTAAGGTCTGACATAATTCGCATTTTTACTGCAATCTTTTGACATAATGTGGGTTTTTTAGCGATCCCCTCGGTGAAATACATAACTTTTATTGCAATCTTTTGAAGAAACTTGCAGTTATATTTCGTGATTCTTTGACAAAATTAGCATTTTTTCAGTTATCAATAGATAAAATTTCCTTTTTTTCATGTTTTTTTGATGTAATTTCTGTTTTTTTTCAGCATTTTTTTTGTTTTTTAGGGGAGGGGGGGGGCTCTTTCTTGGGATATAGTGGGGAGATGGAGTTTGATCGAAAAGTGTGGATTGACAGGATTTTACGGTACATCATGACTGTTTTTTTATATACAATTTACTTCTATTTAAGAAATAAAATAAATAAATGGCCTTTTCATATTAAATGAATTATTCAAATGTTGAAAAAATAATAACTGCTAGTGTAAGTGAAACAGTGGATAAATTGTCAGAAAATATGTTGCCAAACTTACGCTGTATATTGGTTACTTATATGGTATTTTACTTTTCAAAAGAAGTCTTGCTTATGTAAATGAAAATATTTATTTTAAATAATGAAAATTTTATTTTTTAACATCTTTAAATTCTAAAGTTATAAAATTTTCGAGCTGATAATTATTATTCTGCTTGCAAAATATTCGCTTTACATGGGTGCAAGATATTTAAAATGACTATAAATGTCACAAAAAATTAAAGTTGTGATGCATATAAGCCATAGTTGCTACAGGCCTTAAAACAATGTCAAATCAAACTTGTGATAAATATAAGCCATAGTTGCTACAGGCCTCAAAGGAATGTCAAATCAAACTTGTGATGCATAAAAGTTTGTGTCATCATTCGATTAAATCACAGGCTCAAGAACTTAAATAGAAGAAACATAAGAAACATATCTTACCTTTAATTTGTTTTAGTAATGAAGATGGATCTGTGAATTGATTTAAAAATGGTTGGTTGGTTGGTTGGTTGGTTGGTGGGCAAGTACTGAGACGTATGCTACTACCCGTTAGGGAGGCTTTTGTCTCGAAACTCCAGGGTAAACACCAACTTAATCAGCCAGGGTCAAATCATGTACGACACAGGCAGACGAGGGAAGAAAAAACAAAACAATAATTTAAAAATGGATACCTACTGTTACAATCTGAGTATTATAAATCTGTTGTGAGTCGACGCCATTTTATTACAGACCTCATCCCAATGAATGAAGCATAACTAAATAATTCATTCATTAATAATGATTCAATCAATAATTGTAACACTTTTCTTTGTTATTAAATGTTTAGCTAAGTTTTAACTAACAAAACAAAATATTTATTTACAAAAGAGAAATAGGAAACATTTTCAAAATTCGTTAATCTAGCACTTAAATATGCCCTCGTGTTAAAAATTGGATGCAATTTGATTTTAGAAACTCAAGAAATTTTTGCTTAGATTTGTTTAATAGCTATCTGGTAACCAATATTACAACCATAGATTTAAAAAAAAATACTAGCCATATTTCTGTTGCAGCAATTTAATTGGTAAATAAAATTAAGAATTATGTATGCATGAATCACTCAATAAATCATGATATAACTCATGAGTCATTCTTTTATTGGCGTTTTGTCTCTACCGTTGTTAGTAATATCTAGTAAGTGTTTAAAGATAATTTTTTTGTTCTTAACTTCTTGTTAATACTAAGGTATGGTAGTTTCTTTTCTTGTTTTTCAATTAAAAATTCTACAATTTACTTTTTGATTATGACTAGATAAAATTTCACATTTCTTTACCTTCATTTTTTGCTGATTTATCATTGAATCATTCAAAGCAATATTAAACCGTACATATTTATTGCAGATAATTTCGTTTATAATTATTTATTTTTAAATAGTTTAGTAAATATTATTCAAATTTCAATTTAGATACAGCAGATTTGCTTGATTTTTTTTTTCACATTTATGTTTAAAACATTGATTGAACATAAACTAATATTCATTTATATTCTGTTCATTTGAAACTAAATATTTTTTAATAATTCATCACATAATGATTTGCCTTTATATTGTTTAACGAAATTTACGTATAAGAACATATACACTTAAGGGGACTCTTCATTAACCTCAAAACAACCACTCCATGATGTTAATTCAAAGGTCAGGCTATTTTCGAATTCTTCATATAAATTTGATTATTTTTAATTGATTTATTTTATTTTATTTTTTATATATAATAGCTAATGTCCAAGTTTAATATGGCTATTTTTTACTTTTTAGATTCCGGTTGTAGATTTTTTTTAAAAGTTATTTTCAACTTCAAAACTAGCATCGAAATTGAAAGAAAATAATAAAAAAAAATCTATAACCGAAATAGAAAAAGTAAAAAATAGCCATCATTAACATTGAATCCAGCTATATTGTGCATTTTCTTTTAAATATTCAAAATTAAACGATAAATTTGAAACTATCAATTACAGAGTTGGTGTATTCAAGCGATTGAAGAGTCCCCTTAAGAAGATTGGTTTCTCATCTTTGGAATTTTCCTCGCTAATGTTAAATCTATCGGTGTTCGATGCATTTGTATAATTACAATATCTTTTGGGGAAATTAATATTTTTAACTTCATTTATTTTTATGTACTACTCCCCTTAACTGTTGTTTCCTTTTTTTTTTTTCTAACTTCTCAAAACATTTTTAAAATCTATGCTTAATTTAATATTTTATGTCTGGAAAATACACGAACTGTGAGTAAAATTTTTAATAACACTTCATTTAAATTAAGGAAATATTTTAGAAAATTAAGAAAAACAGTGACACATTTTAAGAAGTGTATGCAAAAAATAAAAGTTGAAATTTTAATTTGCTGAGGCGATATTTTAAATATACAAATGTATGAAAACTATAGATATTACACACTTCATTTTTAACACAGAATATCCATGGTAAACATCAATAAACTATATTAGTTTGCAGAACAATCTGAATCAATTTTTGTGATTACATACACTGTTGCCAACCTCCAGCTTTTTTAAATAAAATAAATATACCTCCAAGTAGAAAGTTTCTTTAATTAAATATATCTGGCATTAAATATACTAGTCATTTAAAATGCACTTCATTTAATTTTTTTAATTGAATTTCAAATTCAATGATTTGATTCAAACTATAATTTTTTGATTTAAAAAAAGACAGAGATTGGCATGTATGAACATATGTACAGGCAGCAGACAGACAGACTGAATTCATACACACTTTAAAACAATGTTAGAAACTCTTAAAAAGATTAATGCTTTCTATCATGTTTTTCAGAAAATTTTAACTTGTTACATTACCCTTTTAAAAAAGTTTAATGGAATTTTATTAAAAAAAATATATATACAGTAGACTCCCTCAAATCCGCAAACCAGAAATCTGCAACTCTCTAAAATCCACACACATTTTATGAATGTAAACAATGAAAATTTCAGTTTGGATATTGGGACAAAATTTGCTTTTTTAAATTTTGTATCGATTCCATATATTTTTTAATTTGTAATTTTCTTAATACTACTCTATTCATGTTATCTTCATGAAGGAAGAACACATTTTTTTGGAAAAAATTCAAGATATTGCTGATATCACTGGTAATTACAATCTTCTTACCAAATATATTTATGTATTAATCAAGATTTTTTGGTTATTAAGCCTGGCTAAACTTGAAAAAAAAATCCTTATTTCATGATTTTGATGTGAATTAGTAATGTACTTCTATGAGGCAAGTTGTGTTGAATAATTTTGGAAAAATACATTTAATCTTTATAATGAATATTTAATCATACACTATTGATTATTAGCTTGACCTTTGCTGTTAATACTTTAATCATTTAAAAAACTATCTAAATTTTTATTATTTTAGTTTATTACTTATTTTAATATTTTATTATATTGTAAGCATTTATTACAGTTCTGATTGCACTGTTAATTGCACTCAAATTATTGTTTAAAAAATGTAAACAAAGCAATGACCAGAAATCTGCAAAATTCTAAAATCCGCACAACCTCTAGTCCCAAGCTGTGCGGATTTGAGGGAGTATACTGTATATACATATATAAATAAATGTATTACAGAATCCTATAACATTATGGCTTATTTTTATATAAATTGGTTTATCTGAAAGTTATTGAAATATCTATGGAGTTTCTATAACAATATTTAAATGTGTTCTATAGAATAATTTATATATAGAATAATCTATAAATATATTTGAATATGCTGTATAAAATATTCTGTAAATATATAAGAATATAATCGAAGCCTACCTTCAAATCAGTGTTTTTGCATAAAATTTTGATTTATTATTAAAGTATAGTCTCAAAATCCTGCATAGCTTGAGACCAGAACTTATGTAGATTTTAGAATTTTGCAAATTCTTGTTTAAATATCTTTTCAGCTTATCTGCATTCATTTACAGGAAGAGCATGCAATAATTCAATTTAAGTAAATTAAATTTGAATCTCCTTTGTTTTCTCATACATTATTATTTGAATACTTAAATTATTTTTATGACTTTTAAGCATTTCTTGTACCCTCCTTTGTTAGAAATTTTTCCATTTTTCTTGGTGAATGTTCTTTTGAATTCCATACACAACCATTATTTCCTATTAATTTATACAACTCTGCTGCTTCAAGAACTTGAATGAAAATTCACCAAAAGAGAAACCTTCTTCAAGCTTTTTTATTTTTTGACTCATAATCACTGTCTGTTTCATTATCTTTGGCTGGGTTCATTATTGAAGACATAATTTCTACACTTGCAACAGAAGTTACCAAAATTTCATCTTTATTGTTTAGCTATTCAACATTTTATTTTGTTTTGAAAAGCTTTTGTTAAGCTGTTTAGGTTACTATTTTTATTTATTTATTTATTTTTGTATAATACAACAGTTTAGATGCTTTAGTTTGAGGTATGGTTAAGAAAATATCTGTAACCTTGTTCTGATTTTATAAATAAAAAATCAGGCCATATTTTATGCTGTATATCAACTAAAAGATATTTTGTAGTAGAAGTTCATATTTTATCAAATAAATAAATACAGTCTTTTATACTAAATTTTTTTTGGACTTTACTATTGTTTCAAATGACAAATTAGCATTAATATGCTATTGTAAAAAGTTTATTATTACTGACATTTTACACTATGCATCTATATAAACCATTAAAGCTTTTTAAGTTTTGAAATATCCCATCTCAGTACTATTTTTTCATAAATTTCTATTAAAAATAACATCATCTCCATTAATTGATATTTAGAACAAATGTGATAAAGAATACTTCTTAATTGCTATTTTCATTGTTTACATTTTGAAATCAATGCAGATTTTAGAGACTCTGTTGCATTATTATTATTTTAAAAAATAGTTCCAAAAATGTGCAGCTTTTGGATCAGCAACAATTAGAAGTTATAGCTCAATTTATAAACTGAAACTGAACTATCTGAAACTGAAAGGGACTGTTTAAAAACAAAATAAACAATCCATTTTTACAATTGTGTTTTTACTTTTAAACAAGATTAATGGATTTATTTTTTATATGGAGTTAAGTTTTAGTTTAAAGCTGCAAACTTTATACTGGAATTTTTCTTGTGTATTAAAATCTTAATTTGCATTTTCTGAAAAACTTTGTTTTTCAATTTTCACATTTATGAGAAAACTCATTTCTTAATTTCTTTTTTAAGATACTGTAATAAAATTTTATCACAAGATTGTTCTCTTCAATTGATACGATAAGAAGACAAATATAACATGTAAGTATCTGCATACTAATTTAAAATCTCTATTTTTATTGAAACTACACTGTTTTTTTAATCTTGTTTTGTGTACAAAATTTTGTTTATGACAGTATATATTCAAGATGTATTACAAATCTTTTGCTTCATAACACAGGTAAGTGATTTGCCTGTGTAAGTGATGTTCTTGAAAAGAAAATGAAATACATTGAATAGATTTTGTTATAAAAGCTTTGATATAAATGCAAATCTTTATCTAAAATTTGACTAAATATTGCCTTAATTTGAAAGTTAATTTAAAGTCCATTAAAAATTTATTTTCTATTGTAACTAAAAATACATGTGTTCAATAAAATCTCATATTTGTCAAGGGAAAAAAAAGGCTCCACAGATAAGAACATACCTTCACGAGAAAAACAGTCTGTTATAATGAAGAATTTATTTATTGATATGTTTACTTATTCATTTTATTGTTATTGGTGGTGTTATCGTATTTATATTTCAAATGAGCTTCACAGCTAATCATGTTCAGATATTCATTTCAGATATCTGCTAAAATTCATTAATCTGACAGTGCCGCATGTGGAATTGTATTTTAATATAATCTTGAAAAATAGTTAAAATTTTCATAAATTATTATTTGCTAAACTTGAAGGATAATTGCTTAAATATTTTTATACTTCAGAATAAAATGCTGAAAAAAATTACAATTAGTTTATAAAGTTTTTAAAATTAGATTGAGGTTTTTATGAAAGAAATAACAAATTATTTAAACATAATAAAGTTACACAACAAATTAATGAATAATAAAAAAAAAAAACTACTAACTCTAAATCAATACTTGGTGTATCATGTTTAACAATTGAATAGGATTATGTTAGAATTATGATTTAAATTATAATCATATTAAATCTATGGCAAATTAATATTAAAACTGATGCATTATATATTTTTAAATAACTTTTAATATATAGGTAAAAATAAATTAGTACACATAAAAATTAAAAGAACAAAAAACATATACTTTTATTATTAAATAAAATCTTTCATTAATTGATTCATTGGTCTATAGAACTTCTATTTAATACTTGCAAAGACTCAAAGAAATTTCTAAGAAGGCTTTTTCTTACTTCTTTGTAATATAGAAGTTTTGGTACATGGTTTTAAATTACTTCCATCACTGCCTGTTGTCTGCTTATGTATAGTCTAATTTGAGAGAAAATGCCAGCTTTCTCCAAAAACTTAAGCGCTCTTTCTTATTGTTCACAGTATTTTTTTATTGAAAATGCTCGCATAATTTGATCTGTTCTTATATTTTGATATATTAAAAAAAATTGAAACAGATAGTCATATTTGTACAGCTGCTGCTTTAAAGAGTATATAGTTTTAAGTAGCGCCACAAAAATTAAGTTAGTTGTGAGTGATCCATGATTCTGTTTATATTGCAAAGATATTATTTATTATAATCCTTCTTACAAAATTATGATTGTTATTGGGGGAGTTGTTATTTCTTAGTAAATATTAACTACCGAGAAATTATAATCATTAGCAGAGAAATATGAAGGATCTTTGATGTAAAGTGTTTGTCATTACTCATAATATTTTATAACTGTAAGTCTGTAAATACTATTATGAAAATAGTCATAGAATCACTCAAATAGGAAGACTTCCTAAAAGAAAGATGACTCAAATGGGAAAAAATGAAGTCATCTGTTGGAGATGTGTGAACAGTATTGAAATTTCAGTAAAATCATTCATATTATTTTAAAATACATATTCAACATGTGTTGATAATCCAAAAAAAGTAAGGAATTATTTGTTTGAAGAAATTAGAAGGATTATAAAATCAGCTATTAAAGAAATTAATAATAAGATTGAAAATATAAAGCAGTATGCTAATGAAAAGTACTTACAAGAGATATGAAGGCAATGAGAAAATAAGTATTATTTTTTATCTAAAATCAAACTTTGTATTTCGATGTTTTTTATCAAATACTTTACGACTGCAGTAAAACGTAATTAAAATAATTGAACTTATTGAATATCCTGCATTTTGGAGTAATCATTGAATTCCATGACACATGTTTATTCCTTAAATGCAAATATGATAGTTCATTTCTCTTTTATAAATATGTAATTTAAGTAATACATGTGCACTATGCTAATTTGTTATGAGAGTAAAATGATTTTTAATGTATTCTTTCGTAGCAAAATGACTTTATTTCAGATGTTTATATGATTTATATTTTTAGTGCAGTTTTCTTTTTAACACCTGCATTAATTAATTGTATGCTATTAGAAGAGTGTTGTGAAAGGTATTTGTATCTGTGAAAATTTCATTATTTTATTACTGACCTCGAAATATGAAGCAGTTTTAACATAAAATATTTCAGATCAGCCTGACTCTTGTTCGCTGAAAAATCACTATAATAAATTAGTTACTAATCCAAACCTATTTTTCTACTTTCAAATTAAATTTAAAATCTTACTCTTAAACAGTCACTTTTATGCTGCTTGTAGATGACACATTCTAATTGCAACACAGTTATTCGAAATGTTGCTGCTTTGATAATTTTTTATCTAAAATGCTTAAAAATTACTGGTTGGTTTGTTTTTGAATAAAATATTCAGTTTGTATCATTTTTCTTTCCCATCCGATGTTCCGTCATACCAATTATATTCTTTACAGAATCTAATAAAACTCAGGTAATGTTTTCTCTTCATGCATTTCATCATACAATTTACATGACCGAACTAAAAATATATTTCTAAGTGAACTAAATTTTGAAATTGCAGAATAAAATGTATTTGTATTTATCTATTTTCCATTATATATACCTTTAAGCATGGTAAAAATGCTAATAAATGGTTGAATTCTTACCATGCAATGTATATTCAAGAGCCAAAACATTATGAACGTCTTCCTAAAAATCTGTTGGCCCACCTTTGACCCAGAAAACGGCATTAAAATCCAACTTGGCATAGATAACACAGGTCTTTGGTAGATGAATGGATATAAATTGTGTTAGTTGTTGAAGCAGCAGAAATACACAGCCGTGGTATAAGGAAAGGGCAGCTGACGTCACTGTGGGCTCTTATTAGTGTGGGCAAGCTGTTTTCGCCCATGCTTCGTTATAGCACCGACTCTACATATGAATTAATTGGTCTACAAATTCTATTATGGTTGTCTGCTTGCTATGATTGGGCTACGTCGTCAAGATGATTCTTACAATGATCGCTATGACAAAAATCGCAGCGGTAAATTGGTTGACAGAAGTGTTTGTTTGTAAACATGCCCTTTCCTTATTCTAAAATGGGTGTTTTAGAACACTGGGCTGCCGTTGAATGACTCCCGCAATGTTCTCTGTAGTATTAAGATCCTTGAAATTAGGCAATTAGGATTTTAACTGAAATTCAGTATCATGTTCTTGGTATTTAAAGAGCAGAATTAGAGTCATATGACATGAAGCGATGTGTTGCATGAAGATTTCATTTCCATTTCCGGAGACAATCGTGCAAATGATTTAAGATTTGTCCATGGCATTGGTGATCTGTTCTACAACAACCACAGGTACTAGGGACACCCATGATAATGTTACCCAAAGGTTTATATCGACACAACTGCCCTGTGTATGACCTGTTGCATATAACAATTTGCATAGAAGGCGATGTACCCAAGCACGGCCATCGATATATTGGAGGATGGATCGTGCTTTGTCCGACAAGGCAATTCTCTCTATATGTTCCATAGTCCAGTCATGATATTCCGGGGCCTAGTGTAGGAGTATTTTGCAATGATACTTAGTCAACAGGAGCACATGAATGGGACGTTAGCCCCGTAGTCTAACATTCAACACTGTCAATTGAACTGTATGCGCCCGAAAAGATTATACTTGGGCCTGAATTACTTTAGGATGTAAGTTGGGCCAGTTTTTTTAACCGATTTCTTTTTACCAAATGGGAGAGGGGTCTCCAACGCCCTTTTGATTCTATAATGCCTAGTGCCTAGGCATCCAACGCAGTGACTTCTACTGATAACTTCACGTCATTTATCTATTTTATACAAGTAGTTACAACGATAAGCTCGAAAAACCCATGAGAAGTGTATTTTCGGAATGACTCGTTCTGAGTTGTTTTGCGAAAGTATTCTGCCCTCTATCAAAGCAGCTTAGGTCAGCAGTCTTTACCGTCACAAGCAGACGTAAGAGCAAAATTGTTTTCTGAGATTTCTTAGTAGCATTTAAATACCATTTCCACCGGATTCTGTGCCTTCCACGTGGTCCAGACGAGTTTATTGTAAAATGGGGAGGTGGTCATAATGTTTTGGCTCTTGAGTGTAACTTAAATTAATAATATGAATTCTTATCACAATAATTCTTTATATAATATTGAAAAAATATTAATCTCAGACGAATGAACACATTTTTTTTCCATAAAATTGGTTTGTTTTTGCCTCAATGCTTAAAAATTTTATCATTGCTTTCGTTAATGATATGAAATGATAGAATATTATCATTAAATTTGCTTTAATTTTATTTAATAAATACTACTAAAGCAAATACTACTAAAGGTGTATTTATAAATATTTGCTTTATTTTTCATTTATAGTATTTATTTATAATTTTTCATTTTATTTATCATAGAATGTTTGTTTTATGATGGGTACTTATTCAGATTACTTGTACTTGCTATAATTTTATATTTAGTTTAATCATTAAATAATTATGATATCCATCAAGTGCACTTTTAATTCACTAAAAAACAAATAATTAAGTTTCTATTATAGATTTTCATGTTATGATAGTAGAAATTTTATTCAGTTTTTGACATTGATTTTAATTTTTCATGATAAGTTATTTTTTTTCTTATTTTATTTTACAATGAATCATACAAAGTCATTTACTTATTTTTACTTATTGCAGATGCTTAAAGATGCTTAAAGTTAGATTTACATCAAATCTCGGTGAACTACCTTTGAATATTAGTCTTAAACATTAAACAAAATGTTTCTTTAAAATATAGTTTTGGAAAAGCAACTTCTAGCTCAGCGCAAGGAAAATCTTTAATGCGTAACAAGAAATTCTCTCAAAAGAGTCATTTAAATACACACCTATTCATTTGCACTGGTGGTAAATATTTTGCATGCGAGACATGCAACAAGAATTTTTCTAATAAGAGTCATTTCAGAACACACATGTTAATTTATACTGGTGAAAATAACCTTTTGTTTGTGGAATATGCAACAAGAATTTCTTCCAAATGATTAATTTAAATACACACCTGTTAGATCACACTGGTGAAAAACCTTTTGCATGTGAAATATGCAACAGAAGATTCTCTCGAAATGGTGATTTAAACAAGCATCTCTTAACTCATACTGGTGAAAAAAATTTTGTGTGTGAAGTTTGCAACAGGAAGTTCCCCAGGCAGAGTACTTTAAAAAAGCATCTGTTAATTCATACAGGTGAAAAACCTTTTGTATGTGAGATATGCAAAAAGAAATTCTCTCAAAAGAGTAGTTTAGGCAGACATCTGGTTATTCACACTGATGAGAAATCTTTTGTATGTGAAATATGCAACAAGAAATTCTCTCGGATTTCTCATTTAAACAGTCATGTATTAACTCATACTGGTGAGAAACCTTTTGTTTGTGAAATATGCAACAAGAAATTCTCTCAAAAGGCCCATTTAAGCAGTCATCTATTAATTCATACTGGTGAGAAACCTTTCGTTTGTGAGATATGCAACAAGAAATTCTCTCAAAAGGGTAATTTAAGAACACATCTGTTAATTCACTCTGGTGATAAATCTTTTGTATGTGAAATATGCAACAAGACATTTTCTGTAAAAATCAATTTAATTAATCATCACTTAACTCATACTGGTGAAAAACCTTTTGCATGTGAGATATGCAATAAGACATACTCTCAAAAGGGTAATTTAAACACACACCTGTTGATGCACACTGCTGAGAAACCTTATATATGTGAGACATGCAACAAGACATTTTCTCAAAAGAGTAATTTGAGTACTCATCTCTTGATTCACACTAGTAAAAAAACATTTGTGTGTGAGATATGCAACAAAAAATTCTCTCGAAATGGTGATTTAAGCAAACATCTATTAATTCATACTGGCGAGAAACCTTTTGTATGTGAGATATGCAACAAGAAATTCTCCCAAAAGAGTCATTTAAGTACACACTTGTTAGTTCACACTGATGTGAAATCTTTTGTATGTGAGACATGCAAGAAGACATTCTCTCAAAAGAGTAATTTAAGAAAACATCTCTTAATTCATACTGGTAAGAAACCAATTGTGTGTGAGGTCTGCAACCAAAAATTCTCTTGTAAGAGTTCTTTTCACAAACATATGTTTATCCATAATGATGAGAAAACTTTGGTATGTGATGTAAAACAAGAAATTCTCTAATAATCTTGATTTTAGTAGGCATCTCCTAATATTATATTACTGAGAAAAAAATTGTGTGTGGGTTATAAAACAAAAATATCTTTTGATAACTCACTTAGCCAGTCATTGCTTTTAGGAGACATTATGTGCATTATTTCAGAGGCAATAGCATGGTATGTGCTAGCAGTGAAAGGAGAATTTCATTCAATGTATGTCCTATATGCCAAACATACCATTGGACAATATGGTCGGTATTATTAAAACCTCAAACATTACATTATTCAGGGATCATATCTCCAAGTAATATTTGGAGCATGAAGTATACCAGACTCTTACATGTATGTCAAACCTGGGACAACATCCTAATGTTCCCAGATGTGCTTATTATTTTATTAAAAATTCTGAGTGCGAAAATTATTACAGAATCGTCATAAGCTTTTCTGCTATGGATTGACTGTAAATATACTGTTTGCAAGCACATGAGTTTGCAGGAAATTATTTGTGAGATATGGCACTGTACATGGATAGTTTTATAATTTTTTTTTACTATTTCGAGAACTTTTTCTTCTTAAGATATTATATGCTATCATTCCTCAAATCGCCTTTTTGCTCTAATGATATTTTTATCAGCCTCTTCCTCTTAATGTAATTGTTATCAATGTGTAAATATTTATTTAATTTTTACGATATTTTACTTTTTATATGTTTGCCATGATACACATATAAGATTAATGCTTGTCATTTACGTAACTTATGAATTTAAATGAAGAGAAGAACTTAATTAAATATCATTTTCTTATATGAAAGAGTTTTATATCGAATAACACTTTAAAGAAATACTTGCTACTTAAAAGTGTTTAATAATACACTTTTGGCGCATAATGCATTAAGATTCATGTCTTATTACCCTTTTTCCACGCATGAGAGCAGCGCCGTACAAAAGGGAGGGGGCGGTTGCCCCGGGCTCAAACATTAAGGGGGCGCCAAATTTATACTACCAATGTCATTTTGGGGGGTTTAGGGACAAGTTGGGGGAGGGGTGGGTGCCCAATGGAAACTTTGCCCTGGCGCAGTTTTCTCTTCGCACGCCCCTGCATCGGAGTAATTAGATCTTTTTATAAAAAAAAACGAAAGTGGACACAGTTCTTCCCCATTTTTTTCAAGTGAACGTTAAAAGTTCATTTCAAACCTGATTTCTCTAAAAACAAATTATATTATGTAGCAAAATATTAAGATCTGCATGAACTGTGAGTAACCTTATTATAGAATGAAATATTTTATAAACAATTAATCATTACAACACTTATCATCATTAAACTACAAATATTTTATAAAAATACATAACAGACTAAAAAAATAACAAACTATATTGATATAAAAAAAATAACCAAAAAGAGAAAATTTTGATGGATCAAACAAATAGCAATATCAAAACAAAAATCAACCCCCATCCCTCAAAAGATTTGTAACAATATGAAGGATTGGACACTCCTCCCCCCAAAAGTAATAATTTTATATAGGTACAGCCCTTATGCGGTATGAAAATTTTTGTAAAGTATTCTATGAAGAATCATCCATTATATTTCTAACTGGTGAGAATTCTCTCAGTGTGTTTCAACTTTCTTCTCTTAGATACAGCCATTACCTATCACACATATTGGCAATAAACTTTAGTTTGACTTTTTAAAGCAGGATGGCAAAGAAACCTGCCATATAAATCGAAGAAAACTTTTGAATTTGAATACCAATATTCAGAATTTTCATATTATCTAATCTCAAATTTGGAGCGATTAAGTAATTAAAAATTGCAACATGAAAATAACTGGTGTTGAAGAAATAAAACAATTGTAAAGCAAGATTGGCGTTGATGGGTTAGATGAGTAGCTGCCCTGTCCAGTTTTATTTTATGCGCAAGCGCATATTTTGTATTTGGTCAGTTATCAGATACAGCGACGTTCACTGAGTTAGTTGAGTTTTGAAAGCATTCAAATGGAGTAGGATATTATTGCTTTAAAAATGATAAACTAAAATATCTTGAACATCCAATCTGAACGTGGTGTGAAAATAGAATTAAAGGCTGCGTATGTTAATTCATATTGGTAAGAAAACTTTTGTGTGAGATGTATGATAATATTTTCACAATAGAAGGATCTAAATTTTCATTTTCACTTCCATAATTTATTATTTGTTCTACACTAATTCTTGTTAATTTGTGTTTCTGGGAGCCTTAGAATATTCTAGTATTTAAAAAAATGCTATTTCTTACACAATATTACAGTAAACAAGATGAAATAGGAACCAATAAAAAAATTTCTTATTTAAACTGATAAATCAGCAGTTATGGAGCCGACACAACACATCTGCTGTGCTAAACAACTTTTTATTTTTATCTTAATTTATATATCAAAAATTGTACAATCCTTAATTGCTATTTTTTTCATTATATAGATTTTGAATCAGCAAGATTTTCTAATTGTTATGGATGTTTAATAAAAACTTATGGTAAACATGATTTCGCAAGATTCTTTGATCTAAAATCTGACTTTGTTATAAACTTTTAAGATTAAAAATACTTGTCTTTGCAACGATGATCCTTCCAAATGTTGTACTGTCTCATTAATTTTGTATTTTCCAATTGATTTTTTTGTTGTTGTTGCTGTTATTTCCTACTTCTAATATAACCAGATGCTATGGTTTTATTAGAATACATATCAGCTTCTATGAAACCTTTTCCTCTCCTGATAATGATATTTGTTTATTTGTCTACCAAAAACTATTTCAGACGTGAAGTAAAATCATGTGTAAGAAGCACGACTATAGACAATAATGTATTCAAGTACTTTAGCCTTTTAGAAGGTATATAAATTATCAAATACGTGAAATTTTATATTTAAGACTAATTATGATTTAAAAGGTTCCATAGAATGCATTATATTCATATTTTTTTGGATCACTCTGTATATAAATCTGTTTATATTATACTTAATTCACTTAGTGTAACTTTAGTTAAACAAAATGATTCTTAAACAGCTGTAAACACATCCTCATTTACTCTAATCTATGCATCATTATGTGTTTGGATTTTGTTCGTTTGCCCTGTGTATTTTGTACTTATCATTTAATATGTTTTAATGTATTTAAGGCTCAAAAATTCTTAATAGCACTGCAAATGCTAACCGTAAATAAAAAGTTATCTATCCACATCCTTTTGTGCCCACATGTTTATAAACTTACTTATATTATATTCATATCACTTAATCTAGTACAATTTCACCCCGTTACAAAATGCTTAACTCAATGTATTTTGAGAAATTCTTAGCATTTCACCGTCTGCTCCGAGATAAGTCGGGGGTAAAAGCACTGTTTCCCCATACCCGTCGTCGATGAAGAAGTTAATTGCTTATAATTAGTAACTCTTACTTGACCATATGTTAATATGTATTTAAATTATTTTGGGCTGTATATAGAGAAAGTGGGATCTATAGAGTTCACATAACATTTTACACTTACTATAAAATAAAAATCTTGGAAACTTATACAATGGATGCTTGTTAAGGTTCTCATAAATAAGTTCAAACTATCTGATGTTTAGAGAAAATATAACTTGAAACATTTGTCACTAAAGAATTAAAATGTCCTAGTATATATAACCCCAGAAAATATTTTGTACTATGCTATTTAAAGTTAAACATGTTTAAAAGCAATAAAGACTTATCTTACCCTTTAAATGAAGCATAATATACACACTAGAAAGTAAAAATTTATTTAATATATGAACTACACGTGAAAAATATTGTAAAATGGGTACTTGGATTTGTTTATTGTATCTAAATATTATACCGAGTTGTCGATTTGAAATAAGCATTTCAATTCATTTTCAGAGGAATAAGTCGGAAATTGAATAAATATATTGAATGAATAACATTTGAATAAATAATTACGAAGTTTTTATAGGGACCATTATGGCTTAATCGATTGGATGTTGGACATACTCTTCTGAAATCAATAAGATCGCTGCTTTTTTATTTTTTGAATAGTTTTTTATTTTGACGTCATTCAGTTTTGCACAGACTTCAACATTACCTTCTACATTTACATATTGAAAAAAATATAACATCATCACATTTAACTTTTTTGATTTCAGGAAAATTGTATCTTTGATATGATTGTTCTTTCGGCATGCATGAATTTAGCACGATGAAAGTAATTACTAATTGTGGTTTCTTTAAAAGCATCCCATGCGAGATAAATACACTATATTTATCTGCAAAGTAATGCCATATTTGTTATCACAATAAAGCAAAAATAATTTGCTTTAAGAGCCTCTTTCGATAACTTGTTTTAAGATTCTGAATGATTTCTTGTTCCATTAATTGTTATTTCCTAGGTTGTATTTGGCAGTAACTACTCAAACAATATTGAACTTAGTTCTGAAACATTATTGTAGCAACTTGTCTTATATACTAATAAGATAATTATACGCTATAGCCTCAAAAACTGCTTATCTTTTTTTTGATCCACCTATTGAATATATATCATATTATCCATGCTTTTGCATTGGATACATAAGCAACTGGCAGTATTTCAATTTCTTTAAAACATCGTGGATTCTTGGACTTTCCAGTCACTAGTAATTCAGGCTTTTTGCTGCCATCCAAAATAGCACAAACTAAAACTGTAATCCCCTGTTTACTGTTTTTACCTCCTACACAAGTTTCCCTTTTAAATGTGATGTCTTGCTTCACAACAGTTTATAAAAATGTATAGTTTCGTCAAAATTTATCATATTTTTCGGCAAGTAAGTAGATAAAAAGCCCTTGCAGCGTCCTACCGAAATTATAGTGGATATGGTTTTGTTTACGTAAGAATTTTCGCCACATACTGTTTGATAAGTAATATTGTGCCTTGATTTAAATTGAGAAAGACAACAATCGCTGCATTTAAAATCTACAGTGCTCATTAGATTTGCCAAATCATCAGTCTGCGTCTGTACTAGGGATCCATTTGTCACAAAGTTTCAAGATCTAGCTTCCTGGAACTATAGCTGTAGAGTTTTATCTAGATCTTCTTGGGATGCATTTCTCATGTGTTTCCTTCCTCTAGCAAAATTAGATTTTTCCCATGAATCCAAAAATGGTTTTTTGTTTTTCAAATAAGTTGAAAATGTATTCATTTTAACCCCACAGTCAGATGCTAATTTTGTTTTACATTCGCCATTCTCTACATTCTTTAAAATTTTTATCTTTGCCTCCAAAATTAGGACTTTGTATTTTCTAAGTGTAGATAATGTGAATTTTTATTACCACGCTTTTAATAACGTCACCTGTGAGTTGGTGAGTTTGTAACCTCTTTATTTTATGTATGTTCACCGATTACTCCGAAACCATGCAACCGATTAACTTGATTTTGGTGTTAAATGAAAGACGATGCTCTCGAATTGGTACCACTTCAGTTTCATCGAAATTGGTTCAGTACTTTTTTAGTAATTAGGCAAAAACTAATAAAATTAGTGATTTTTCGCTTATTAAAAGTGTTGAATACGTTCACTGAATGGAGTGTAGACAGCATGGCCGAGCGGTCTAAGGCGCCGGATTGAAGCTCTGTTTTTCGAACGAGATTGTGGGTTCGAACCTCACTCCTGACATCGTTTACATCTATGTAAAATTAAAAAAAAATCCGTATTACAATTTTTATTTTTAACCGGCTTCAGAAAAGGAAGAAGTTATCAATTCGACGCGTATGTATTTTTTTTCTATGTATGTTCACCAATTACTCTGAAACTATCCAACCGATTAATTTGGTTTTTGTATTAAATATAAATATAGTTTAAAAAAACTAAAAACCACGCTTTTAAAGTAATCAAACTAAAAAGTGAAAAATAAATATGTTTAAAAAAACTAAAAAACACGCTTTTTAAGTATAACAAAGTAAAAAGTGAAAAATAATTCGTACTATTAGCTGAAAATGAAAATAGATGAAAAATACTATATTACTATAAAATCATTGTTATTATAGAAATCAATTAATAAGCAATAAATAAAATTATCGTGGAAAAAAAACGTGGGGTGCTCCATCTATCAGTTCTTAAGAAGCACCCCACGCTTTTTTTCCACGATAATTTTATTTATTGGTTATTAATTGATTTCTATAATAACAATGATTTTATAGTAATATAGTATTTTTCATCTATTTTCGTTTTCAGCTTATAGTACGAATTATTTTTCACTTTTTAGTTTGATATACTTAAAAAGCGTGTTTTTTAGTTTTTTAAACTATGTTTATTTTTTTACTCTTTCACGCCACAGACTGCGAAAAAAAACTAAACCTCGTGCCTCTTTATACAAAAAAGAAATACAGAATATTTTGACACACAATACATACAGTGTTCCGTTACTTCTACATTAATCGAGGAAACAAATTTTTTTGTCAAATTTTTAGTTCGAATTAACTGATATGATAAATTTTTTTCTAATTAAAGAGATAATTTTAACATTAATTCTAATTCAAATTTTGGGGATCTTTAGCTTAGTTCGAATAAATGAGCTGAGCATCCATTGTAAAACACAGCGCGTTATGTTTACACAAAATAAAACATATTCGGTAATTTTGTAATTGTCATTTGTAGACGACGTACCTGTTTTGTTTTGTGTAGCCTAGTAAAAAAAATAATGCAACATGCATGGTACTGGAAAGATGTTATCTTGCAGTGAATAAAGTATTTTGATTTTATTATGTTATACATGATAACACAGTATAAGTACTGCTTACTTCCAGACTACTACATCCCACAGACCGTAATGATATGGAATCTTTTGTGTCTCCATGTCAATAAATAATAAATGCCAATCACATTATTTTCTATATGAAACATATTTCAGTACGTTTCAACAACAGACACCGATTTGTTTATTTTTGAAGTAGTGTAATGTATCACAATATATTTACAAATATATATTCACAATATACTTTGTATCACAAGAATTAATCTCCATAGTCCGTAATATATTAGAAGTCTTTCTCTGTGAACAAATTACTTGTCGAAATTAATTAAAAAAATTTACAGCTAATTTGTCTTCCTTACAAATATTTCCAATAAGAAGAACTCTACTTAAATGCTTTTTGTAACAGTGATCACAAAACATAGAGAAGCACGTAAAAGATGTTCAAGACCTTTATTATATGTATATGCTTGTGTGTGTGTGTCGAAAAACAAAAAATGTTCTAAGTATGAATTGGATAATTGCACTATAAATTATACCAAAAATATGCATTGAAATAAATACAGATTGCTAAATGGTACACTCTAAACAATATACAGTCGACTCTCGTTAATTCGAACTCGTCGGGACCACAAGAAATGTTCGAATTATCCGAACTTCGAATTATGGAAAACATGCTTAATATGGTACTATTAGAAAGGAAATTATGTTATAGTGTTTTTTAAGACTTATTTCATCTGTTATCATTAGAATATGACTTAATATTAAATTAAAATTCATAAATACGTAAATTAAAAGATTAGAAACAAGCACGATTGAAAAAAAAATTTAAAGCGTCACTGATGGAGAGACGGGGCTGTAAGAAAGTGGATATCAAATGAATTGGATTATATGTATACTCGTTCGGGACAATTTTCACAAAAATCAAAGAAGGAAAGTTATTCAAATGATCCGAAATCTGTGAGAAAGAAAAGAAAAATGAAAAATCGGAATTCTCGTTAGTTCGAATTAAACGTAGTCAAGAGAAAATGAGTTCGAATTAATGAAAATGTTTTAACGTTATTCTGCTATTGAAAATTTCGGGACTTCATGTTTAGTTCGAATTAAGCGAAGATTCGAATTATCCTATTTCGAATTAACGAGAGTCGACTGTATTTATAAATATGTTCAAAAATTATCAACGTTTCGTATCGTATTGAATCCACAATTCGTGTACTCTTTGACGTCTGTGTTTATATTTTTGAACTTTAAATTGCATTTAACATCATTCTATTTTATCCTGATGAAGTTCGCAGAAGCGATACGAAACATCGATAATTTTAAAACGAAGTTTAAAATATATCGTTTTTAAGTGTAACATTTAGCAATCTTTTTCTTTTAATACATATTTTTAATAAAAATCGTTCTTTTATTACTTTTTTCTGTGTACCAGGAGAAAATAACAATAAAAAAATTCAGCTTCTGTTTTTTAATGGATTTATATGTTTTTAGAAAATTCTAAACACAATTTGACTGTTTTTAGAAAATGTGTGTATGTATATATGATAAAAATTTTGTGGATGTTGTGCATAAAAAAATAATCCACTGAATTTCTTTAAACTTTAGATACAGTTTTACCTTGACAGGTGCTGCAATTAGGTTTAAATTATCCAAAAGTTGGCGTCGCTGTCGTTCATTTTTAACAATATCCATGGCTTTAGTATCTTAAAAATAATGCCTAAAATTTCAATTCTGTTCGATAATTTTGGGATGCTATTGTTGATTTGTTTAACTTAATTGGATACTGATGAACTTCTGATGTAAATTGCACAACAGATGCACAAAGCTATGCTGCATTTTCACGATTTCTGCAACATCTGTAACTCATGAACTTGTTGTATTTAATTTCATAGATTTTCTTACCTTCATATAAAAGAAATAGATTCTTATTGGGTTTCTGTGTGTACCATCCAGCTAGATTTGCTGTTGTGCTCAGTTTTTCAAAATCTCTCCCACAGACGCGGAACTTTTCAGCTTACGCGGGGGTCCGAGAGACCAAAATAGGCGCTGTGAGCGTACTCAAGTAGTCACGAAAAGCTCCTCCTAAATAGGTTAGACCCAAAATGCTCCTTCCCCGTGCCATGTGGACCACTGCCGAAAAAAAGAAGGTACATCTGGTCATTCCTGGTTAAAGAGGATAAAGCGTCTCCCAGCTCGGGGATTAGTAGCGCGAAAGTTTGAGTCATTGCTAGGTCTTCAGTGTTAGGCGCAGTAAACCCCAGTAGCACACAGATGCGCATGACCTAGATCTGCAACGAGGGTTCAACCGGTATGAGTATTCACCCGAGATTAAGTTCGCCTACAATTTAGCCGGTGAGTCTTCGGCCCGGTTCTTTGCGGGGACGGATTCCTAGAAGCAGATTTTCCAGCCAACCCCCTACTAGGGAAAATAGTTTCAAAGTGGGCGTTTTGAACAAAATTTCCATGCTGAAAAAGAATAGCTATTCAAACCGGGGTGAAAAACGATTTTGTCACGTAATCGAATTAATTTATAACTGAGTAGGTAATTTATTGATAAAAAAATAAAAAATTCAGTTCGATTCCGCATCGCTTTAATAGTCAGGCTTTCGAATTTTATACCTTTAAGATAATAAATTTGTAAATGAATCAAAACGTTTCGCGCTTGTTGAGCAGAGCAGTTGATAAGAGTCTTAAAGACATATATTTTTTGACCAATGTTAACTTTCCATATATGTTTTTAGATCTTTCCTACTGGAAGATTGATAGCTTTTAAAAACAAAAGTAATTTTTTACAAATTTTTAACAGCTTACAAGTAAAATTAGTTGTGGACGGTCGGTTTGGAGGACTTGACGAGTCGCCCTTTAGCGATGGCATAAAGATTTTGGAACATCGTTGGATGTAGTGCATTGAACTTCAAAGGAATTCTGTAGAAAAATAAAATCTTTTTTATAATAAAATTTTCATTTTCCGTTTCATTACGAGAACTTTTCAAACTAAATTGGAAGTTTTGGGGGGAGAAGAAGAGGGGGGCGATTGCCCCCTAGTTGTTGAGGGGGGGAAGTATCGAGTAAGGAATAATTAGAATGTCTCGAGCACAACGGTGTTGTAGCCAAGTGTAAAACTAAACAACATCCTTTTTTTCAGAATTATTTTCTACAGCCATAGGATGCCAGTTATACAAAGCATTCATACAATAACCGTTACTAGAGGAAATTTGTACCTTAGGACACTTGAAAAAAATAATCCCTGAAATTGAATAAAAGCTTAATTTTTTAAAGGCCAAATATTTCCTCTTTAAAAAATTCATACAGACAACTTGAAACTTTGATGCCTCAGCAGATTTCAGAATTACGTAAAAGATACTAATTTTATATACAACTGCTTGTCTGTTTATACCTAAAATCACTTATAATTCAGTAATGAAAGTTTTGAAACTTACTAAAGAAACATCCGCGTGTTCTAAAATAAACTGACTGATTTTAAAGTTTAATGAAATGCAAAGTATGACAGATTTTTTAAAAATCTTTCACGATTGCTATGTAGGATGTCAGGAGATTTTTTACCGCGATTCTTGATTTTATTTTACAGTAGCAGCGACAGATGGTGCTGAAAGCAATAGCCATTAAATCAGAGCCTGATTTCTGCTCTCCCTCTTCCGCCGGTATAAATGGGAAAGAAGGTGGTTAAATATACGTAGTGGTTCATATCACCCGTGTATTTTTGTTCTATGTGGCCCGTTTTATATATTTAACCTCTTTTTCTCACACCAATATTAATAGAAGACGGAGGATAAATTCGGCCTCAATTGAGCGCCTTTTGCAAGGAG
>CAXHSM010001557.1:5158539-5263364 GCA_964019185.1 Maratus speculifer
GATGTAAATCTTTAGTTATTCTTCTACTTAAAATTCTAGAACTTGTGATTTGATCGTATAATGACACAAAATTTTATGTAGCTTTCATTTTTGCTAAAGATTATCAATTTATAGCCATTTTAAATATTCCACACATTATTAAATGAATATTTTGCTAACCGAATCGTAATTATCAAGCCGAATACTTTATTATTTTAGGATTTAAAGGTATTTTAAAATTACTTAATGTTTAAAACAGGTACTTTTATTTACATTTTTTTAAATTAATTAATTAATTAATTTATTTATTTTTATTTATTTTTGTTCTCAGAGTAAAATACACTATAAGTAACTAACTCGCACTATAAAAACTTTAAGTTTGGAAATATATTTTCTGGCTACCTATTCATTGATTCATTTACACAATTTTTTTTTCAGCAGTTGTATAATTTATTTATTGTAAAGGCCATTTATTTATTTTATTACATAAACAGGAGTAAATTGAATATAAAAAATAACCATAATGTATACATATATATGTATGTATACATAATGTGTAAATGTAAAATTATATAGAGTTATTACAATTATGAAAATATGTAGATATATATCAACACTCATAAGCATTCATTAAGTTTGTTTTGATAGTTCTTTGTATCATTTGTCATTAAATCTCATTTTATTAAGCCCAAATTGTGTACCGCAGAAAATAGCTGTTAGAAAAAGTGAAGGCTTCTTTAACCGAAATGTACCCCCCCCCCTTTTTTTTTTTTTTTTTTGGTAAATCTGTCAATATACATTATTAACTTATAATAATTATAAGTAAAATTTGACTAAATATGTATTTTACTTTATGTTATCAATTTAAACATTTGCTGTAATTATTTTCTGTTTTATATGTAATTGACAGTGTTTTATAATGTATTATTCTTGAAAAATACAAGGTTAATTATGTTAAAGTAATACTAAAAACAAAATCTTGATTTAGTAATATATTTATTTGCACTAAATTTTTCTGATTATAAAATATATTTATAATAGTTTGTGCTTTATATGTAATTTATACTCTCAATTTTTTTTTAAGTAGCATGAATTTGTAATTAATAGAAAATTCATATACTTTTGTTATTTTACTTTATGCAAAGCAAAAGAAAGTTGTCTGACTTTCAGTTTTAAAATTAATTGCAATAGTTTGTTGTATGCTATTTGTAATTTTCATATTTTTTTAATTATGCTGTCCTAAGTGTTTTAAAATTCTATCAACAAATTAAAGAATGTTAATAGAAATCATCAGAAGGACGAAAAATCACCATCTCTGTCAATACCTGGAGGGAAGGGGGGGGGGTGTATGTTGATGGACTCTCCAATATTTGTGAGCTTAGGAAATTCTAGATTTTTAAAAGACCTTTTTTCTTTAGGGAAATAAATGTAAAAGATATTTTAATTTTAAATGTAAACAGGTTAAATAATCAAAATACAAAAAGAAAGCTGTTACACTCAGTCTGTCACTGGCTTTGTCTGTCACTGGCTTATAATTTGCAGAGTTCTTAATAAAGAGCAATGTTCTTTTCAGAAAATATGAGAAAGAATATTGTACATAATACCCTGTAATAAAAATTAAAAAATATTAATAATAGTGTTAAAAACGAGCAGGTTTACTAAATAAATTTTTACTGTGCATGCGTCAACTCTGTATAAATTTCATTTACATACTGTGTTAGCTAAATGTATAGAGCAACTTTTGTTGAAGATTCAAAATCATAGCTTAAAAATTCTGAAAATTATCGTCGGAAAAATAAGATGAAAATTCGATATTCCCAAAATGAAGTAAAAAGATGAGGGGATGTATTCAAATATAGTAGTATGTGCAATATTGTGTAGACACTAATCAATGGAATATAGATACAGCTCCTCATTTTTTTGTTTCATTTTGGGAATATTGGATTTTGATCCTATTCTTTCGATGATAATTCTCAGAATTTTTAAGCTATGACTTTGAAACTTTCACAAGATTTGCTCCATACATTTATCTAACACAATACGCAAATGAAATTTTTATAGAGTTGACACATGTGCAGTGAAAATTTATTTATTAAACCTACTCATTTTTAATACAATTATTAATATTTTTTAATTTTGATTACAGGGTATTATGTACAATGTCGTTTCTTATATTTTCTGAAAAGATCACTGTTTTTCATTAAGAAATCTGCAAATTATAAGCAAAAAACTTTGCAAAATTTGTCACCGTTTTTATAAAAACCTAATTTCTCTAGGAGTATGCATGCTGTTTGCATAAAAATGAACACAGTTTATTACCATAAGCCAGTTAATCATAATCAGCTGTTTGAACGGTTTTGCTATATTAGTTTTGACAGGGTTATTCAAAAGATCTTTGTTCTTTTTCAATTTTTTGATGATCCCCTATGGAATTTCAGGAAAAAAACTCGTCACAAAAATATATGACTTGTTTTATTTTGTTTATGTATCTGGAGTTTCGGAGCTATTCCTCATATATATATTTATATATTTAACAAAACGTCTAAAATCACAAGTGTCAAGTTTTTTTTTTTTTTTTTTTTTTTTTTTTTTTTTGCAATGACTTTCCTGTATTAGTATACTTTTTCAATCTCCCAATACTGAGATTGAGAGACAAGACAAAATGCTTCAGTGAATAAAAAAATATGTCATATTAAAAAAAAAAAAGAATCATTTTCTTTCATAAATCTGAATATTTTCATCCCAAGTTTGTCTACAACTCAAGAATTTTTGAAATTTTTACTTATTGTTAGTGAGATTACAGATACAAGTCAATAGTTTGAATGTTTGCATTCTATATTGTAGCTGACTACTGTGAGTTTAAATTTGAAAATACAGTATGGAACCATTTATCTAGAAACCAGTTAACTGGAAAACCAGTTATCCAGAATGATATTTCTAATAGACTGATGTTAGAATCTTTTTAGAAAAAAGTGTCATACACAATCAGTTTGACATATACATTGCTTGAAACAATTGTATAGTTTGATAACAGCATCTAGTATTTGAAATAGAAGCATATAATCATATTATAGATTAATAAATAATATTGCATAATATTATAGATGTTTTCCTTTTTATGCCAAGAAAACAGAAGAATTTTTGTTCAAGGAGTTCCCATAAATTATTTTCTTTCAAACTCTAACAATTGATCGTACTTGCATCAGATTCTTGATTCAAGTAATCTAATGATCAATTTAAAATTAGAAGTAATACCACAACTACATATGTTTCACAAAACTTATCAAAGGGATGCTGCTCTAATGCCAACCAGTTAAACGGAGAAACCAGTTATCCGGAATACATCTGACCCCAACCATTCCGAATAAGTGGTTCTGTACTGTATATTAATAAACAATTGCACATTAAAATAGCTTTTAAATGGTAAATACGATTATGAGATTTAATAATGTATGTAAATTCTGAGATAATGAAAGGATGTTACATTCAGATTTCATGGTAAGAAATTATATGATTGAGTCAATGTAAAATAATTTTTGCTTATTTTTCATTTCGTAATATCAAGCATACAAGACTCAATTGATAACTTCCTCATAAATGCAGTTTTTGATATATTTCTAAATTTTTTTACAAATTTTTTCAATAATTAAAAATATTGAAGTTTTTGAAAATAGTATTTTGGTAACTTAACTAAAAATTTATTCTTTTAAGACTTACATTATGGAACGTAACATGGATTTTTTTTTTATTATTGCAGTTAATTCTTTAGATTTATTATAAATTAATATAATAGTTCCTTTCTAAAAAAGAAAAAAAAATCATCAAAATTTAGATAAGTTTCAAATCGTGAATAT
Organism: Maratus speculifer; assembly: GCA_964019185.1. NCBI lineage: Eukaryota > Metazoa > Arthropoda > Arachnida > Araneae > Salticidae > Maratus > Maratus speculifer. Next base: position 5,162,373 of record CAXHSM010001557.1, read on the forward strand.
TAATAAAAGATATGAAAGTAAATTAGAAAATGTATATATTTTTAAAGAAATTAAAAGACCAACTTTAATTTTATATTTTTTATCAATTTCTTTTTCGATTTCTGTTAAAGCTATTAAATCTTCAGTAATATCATCTAATTCCATGCACATGTTTTATTTTAAGTGTAATGATGCAGCACAGTTGTGTTTTATAAATAAAAGGTAAGTAATGCATATCAGCAATGCTAAGGTGTTATTGCTGGTTACACTAAATTAAATAAATTGATTTGTAAAATATAATTTCGTTGATAAATGAATTTAATTTAGATGATATTTAATAATTTAGGTAGCTTTCATTAAAAAATAAAATAAAAAACTACCTATTGCAGCCTTCCGATGCAAAGCATTTTGAAAACATTTGGTCTATTTTCACCGATTATGACCCCCAGACCCCAAAACCATTCTCTATCTGAATGATGACTCATATAAATAAATAAATATATATATATCTGATATATATTGTTGACTTATATATATACCTATAATATATAGATATAACCATTATATTTTACAAATATATCTGATAAATATCACATGATAACTCTTGTATTTATTAACCGATTTGAATGAGATTAATTGTAAACATAGGACATATCGGTGTCTCGATCAACTTCGTTGGACAGCTTGATCTACCATCTTATTTAAGGTGGCAGCCATTTGAATTATTTTAACTTAAAAAGTGGGGCAAATTAATTAAATTTGAAAAACATTTTTTTCTTGAGGATTTTACCTTAATACAAAGATTTTGAAGCATATTTTGTTTTGTCTTTATCTTACAAAATGGCTGAAATATAGCAATTTGAATTTCTAGAGTTGCTGACATTTTGAAACAATCTGAATTTGTCATGCTGTAATCTCGTATTTATGAATTGATTTGGATGAGATTAATTGTATGTATAGCATATTGTATAGAATGTCTCGACCGAGTCCGTTGGCCAGCTTTTTCCGCCATCTTGTTTCAGAATGGCAGCCATTTGTGCCATGTATTGCCATGCAATGCTTAAATGTTATTAAAATCCATTAGCTTCAAATTTTCGCCAAGCATGGCAACACTTGACGAAGTATCGCTTAATTTGTGACCAAAATAAGTAACCATAAATGATGCCAAATTGGCTATAGATTTCTAATTTTGTGCAATTCTTATTCAAATTCTGTATTGACAAATAATCGGATTCGTTGCATTTTAGTTTCTTAAAATCTGATTAAAATTAATTTCAAGTAAAACTTGCAATATTTTAAACCAAGAAATATAATCTATTCCTCCCAGCACTGGCTGAAAGTACTTTTTACTTTACTGTACAGTACAAACATTTATTATTTATGAATGAAATGTTAGGAACAATCCACTAATAAATTATGTACTAATAAAAAGTGTAATTTTCTTTTTTATATCCTCTTAAATTAAATAATATAATATTAAATTGAATAATGTTTATAAGGATAGAGTTTTGAAATGATTTAGCCATGAAATTTTCCGAATTCTATTAATGAGCTAGAGGTACAAGGAAATTATTATAACATAAGATATTTGAGTCCAACTTGTATTGTAATATTACAATGTATGAAATTACTAGTTATAGTTTCAAGCATCATGTATCCAGTATATAAAGTCACTATTATGTATTCCAAATCTGTTTCTGTGCTTTCATATAAAATTCTACAATTTTCCTCTTAAAAAGGTATTTTTATACTGTTTCTAAACAGACATGAATGCAACATCATTGTTTGGCTTAATTCTTTTGATATATTTTTTAAACATGCTGATCGTTTGTTTAACCCGTAGAACGCGCACCATTCATTGTGACACGAGCGCGCGCAGTTCACAGATATTATTTATATGTATTGTATATAATGAAACCGTGTTCGCTGCATGCGTGTTTTTTAACATATGTTGTATGTTATTTTTGATTTTATGTTTTTTGCAGCTGGTCATATGTGACATCTCTTTTTGGTGAATCTTTTCATTTATTTAATGGAGGTTCAAGTTGTTCAGCCCAAACAATAGTGGATACATCTTTGAACAATATTGGCACATTGACGCAATATTGGCATGAAATATTGCTCCATTATTCGGGTGTTTATATTTTACCCTCATTTAGTTAATGGGTCCTTCCATGTCAAATCAACCAAAAAAATTCAATATTCAACCTGACCATTTCCGATTTCAATGAAACTGCTAGGGATCATTCTCTATGATGATATAAATTAGAGCATATTTTTATTTTTTGTTTATCATTTTAGAATTTTCATACAATTAATTATTTAAATTTTGAAAAATCATCATTTTTTGACTTGCATAAATATTTTCAATTTTGAATTTCTCAAGTTCTATCAAACATAGAAAATTTTATCACCACTCATTTCAAAGAGGAGTTTCATAAGGTTTAACTTGATATGCAAGTCGACTATGTATAATTTAAATAAATAAAATTGAAAAATTGAAAAAATTTAAAATTTGGAAATTTTTTAGATAGTTATTTTTAAAAATTTTGAAAAAAATGTGTGTTTGTTGTAATATTATAAGCTTTAAATTCTGAAATTTTTAGAGTGGAATCTCAATGGGATAGAGAGTTATGAAATAAAAGCTGAAAATTACCATACAAATCATAAATAAGAAAAAAGACAGAATTGCTATTCTAACGGTAATTTTTGTTTTTATTTTATAACTCCTGATCCCATTGAGATCCCACTCAAAAAATTTCAGAATTTAAAGCTTATAATATTACAAAAAACATACAATTTTTTCAAAATTTTTAAAAATGACTATCTAAAAAATTTTTTTTATTTAAAATTTAAAAAAAAAAATAAATGTTATTTATTTTAACTATGCATAGTCTACTTGCATATCAAATTAAATCTTATAAACGCCTCTTTGAAATGAGTGGTCATAAAATTTTCTATGTTTCATAGAACTTGGGAAACTCAAAATTGAAAATATTTATGCAAGTTAAAAAATGATGATTTTTCAAAATTTAAATAATTAATTGTATAAAAATTTAAAGCGATAAACAAAAAATAAAAATATGCTCTAATTTATATCATCATAGAGAATGATCCCTAGTAGTTTCATTGAAATCGGAAAGGGTCAGGTTGAGTCACTGGTTGATTTGGCATGGAATGACCCCAATATTTGCAGACAGTATTATACCTATGTAACGCCAACATTTGTACAATATTGGGGTTTTTATTGGAAATATTTCCAATGTAACGCCAATATTTGTGCAATATTGGAAAGACTTTGGAAATATTTCAAATGTAATGCCAATATTTAAGCAATATAAGCGTTTAATTTGCAATATTTCAAATAAATGAAATATTGGCGCAACTTTGGACCAGTATTGGTTTACTACTAGAAGGCCGTTAAAAAAAAAAAAAAAAAAAAAAAAAAAAAAACATAAATGCGAGCGCGAGCGCAAGCGCACGGATGTCTTCAAGGCCCGAAAATCCAATTTTCCCCCCTAAAAATATCTACTCACAAACCAAAAGACCACCACCAAAAGAAAACCATCTTGGTAACAGGTACTGACAAGCCTACCCCTTTTTCCCAGTTAGGGTTGTTTTTTACCCTAAAATATAAAACCGTCCAGGCCTGAGAGACACACCGTGCGTACTCGCTGGTTAATTGATTTGTTTCTGAATAAAATATATCTTTTTCAATTCCCATCTGAAGTTTTGTATCAATTACTGTACTCTCTACAGATTGTATTATAGGATGCTCTAGTTTAAATCTGGTTAGTGATACTCTTCACACATTTTATAATCGAATTTGCAGGTCTGTAAATGCATTCCAAAACTGTACATTAAAACTTTAAAAAATGTATTTTGTTTAATTTATAATCTATTATGTGCGACTTTAAACATAGTTAAAATACTAATAAATGTTTAAATTATTGCAATACAATATAAATTGCCTTCATAATGCAAAATGTTTTCCGCGATAGTTATTTATGTTAGCTTAAAAAATTCTTAAATCTGGAAGAATTTTGACCAAAGGCTTCTAAATATTATGATTCGCCTTGGTGTAAAAATAAATTCTTTTATCCACATTGCTTATGCAATGTATCATTGTTTTCATAGACGATATGAAATTATAAAATTTTCTCCCTAAGTTTACGTTATTTTTTGTTCATAAATGTTTTAAAAGTACTTCTATTTATTCCTAAATATTTGATTTACTCTTCATTTATAACAATTATTTCGATTTTTTTTATTTCTGATTTTTATTAATAATATTTTCTTTATGATAAGTTTTTCTTTTATTTTATGGTGCCAATTATTTATTTTATTGATTCTAAATTTGGTTATTGATTAAATCTTTATGCAGTTAGAAAATCAATCTGACACACAATTAAATCTGCGAGTATCAGATAACTGGGATTCTATTTTAATTCAGTTTTCTGTGTTCAATTAAAATTTCATAATCAGTATATTTTTTCTAAATTTCACTTCTGTTAATCTTTTTCACGTATCTTAAAAGGCAATAGACTGTGTTATTTATATTTTCTTATATTGCAGATGCAAAAAGCCATGAATGTAGATGCACATCACATTACTCAAAACTGTCTTTAAAGTTGGAAGTATGCAGCAAAATATTTCTTTGCAACAAGTTTTAGGAAAAGTAAGTTCTGACTCGCAGAAAGGAAAACTGTTTATTTGTGAGGTATGTAGCAAAGGATTTTCAAGAAAAGATTGTTTAAGGAGACACCTCTTAACACATACTGGTAACAAACCTTTTCTGTGTGAGATATGCAGCAGAACATTCTCTCAAAAGAGTAGTTTAAGAAGGCATCTGTTAATTCATACTGGTGAGAAACCTTTTGTATGTGAAATATGCAACAAGAAATTTTCTCAAAAGCATGGTTTAAGCTCACATATGTTACATCATACTGGTGTGAAACCTTTTGTGTGTGAAATATGCAACAGGAAATTCTCTCAAAAGAGTAGATTAAGCACACATCAGTTAATTCATTCTGGTGAGAAAAATTTTGTATGTGAGATATGCAGCGAGAAATTTGTTCGAAAGAATAATTTAATCAAGCATCTGTTAATTCATTCTGGCGAGAAACAATTTATATGTGAAATATGTAACAAGAAATTCTCTCAGCAATTTCAGTTAACCAGACACCTCGTAATTCATACTGGTGCGAAACCTTTTGTTTGTGAGGCATGCAACAAGAAATTCTCTGATAGGAGTAATTTAAGGAGACATCTGTTAATTCATACTGGTGAGCAACCTTTTGTGTGTGAGATATGCAACAAAAAATTCACTCGGAATCATATTTTAAGCAAACATATTTTATTACATACTAGGGAGAAAAGTTTTGTGTGAGATATGCTACAGTAATTTCTGTTCAAAGAGTGTTTTAAGGAAGCATCTTTTCACGTGTTAAAAAAACTTGTGCTTAACATATATAAAAAAAAACTCTAAAGAGCAATCTGTTAATTTTCACTCCCATAATTTATCAATTGCGATTAACTGATTTGTATACATTTTTTATTTAGGAACTTTGGCATATTCTACTATGAAAATAGTATTTTATTCCTCAAATTATAGAGACTAAAATGAAATGTCCACCAACCAAAAATTTTGCCAAAGTAGCAAATGAGGAGCTTTACGATAATTTCTGGCAAATTCATTTTTATCAGGCTTTACTTTTTATATTAACCCAAAATTATTGCAATACTTTTTTGTACTATTTATTTTGCATAGCATAGATTTATATGTCAGTAAGATTGAGTCTGTTAACAATTGAGAATATTTAATTCAGAAAATTATTTAAAATAATTTCTCACAGTGAAGTTATTTGATTTTAAAACTGTCTTTCTCCTAAAATTTTAACCTCTTTAGTCCTGAGACAAATATACAAGGGACTACAAAAATCAGTTTAAAATTTCTATGAAACATCTCCAAAAATGTCGATGCTTATATCGATATCTATTTATCGATGCTTATGATAAGAACACATTCATTAAAAATCTAGAAGTATGTTTAATAATTGTAGTAGAATTTACATTAATTTAAAGAATGTTCTTTAGTGTCGCTCATAGGCGTCCAGGACTGAGGAGGTTATGCTGAAAATACTGTTTTTAAGGAGGTATTTCCCATATTGTTGAAAATAGGATATAATTAATTGTGTTTGATATACTGATTGTCATTTTAAAAGGCATTCTATTGAGGTGTCAAAATTTAAATAAAGGTTGCTAAAAAGTATTTTAAAATTATGTTGTTCTCATCAAGAATGTATAAAAAGAAAATATCCTAATTTGATTACAATGTCATCACTGATACCTGTAGTTATTAAATTACATAGTTTCAAGATCTGATTTCTGATTGCCAATAAACGTTTGTGAAAGCATTGGATTTTTTTGTGTTTCTTTTTCCAATTTAGTCTATCTTTAAAACTGATTGAGTACTATAAACTTACGATTGCTATTCCATATTGAAAATTAATTTCGTAGTATATATAGTTCGTTCGGAGATACAGTAAAAAAGTTCCATTTTACATTAGGGTATGTAAAAAAAAAATCCTTTATGAATTATTTAACACCGTTTCAAATATTTACCAAAAGAAATGAGGATTAAATTTTGAGGTTCCTTGAAACATGTTTTCTGTGGAATACTGCGTGCAAAGTATTTATTAATCATGAACATTAGCACGTCCTGGATGGTCCGCAGCTCGGATATCCATAACATTTTTCAACGGACGACTAATTTGAAAATTTTAATAATCTTCAGTACGACTAACATTTCCCCCCCTTTCTAGTGTAAATGCCACAAACGTACATTTTCCCCATTCTGAGAAAACTGCAACTGATCCCAAATCGCATACCTTTATTTTAAAAAAAAATTAAAAAATTTAAATACTTATTTTTCTTTTTTCAGAGCAGTAGATCCATTGCTGCACTTTACACTTTCTCTTCCAAACAACTATTTTGTATGTCATTTCTTTGTTAACGGGGGAGGGGAGGACACACTCAACGTGTTAAAAAGAATTACGTATACACTCGTGTATATGTCGAAGAATTTTAGACAAAATGTGAGAGTTAAAATCGGGGGTCAACTTATACATGAGTTAGTAAGAAATAAATAAAATTTCAGCGAATAGGCAAATCTCTAAACTAATCAGTTATGGCTCTAGGTTAAAGAAAGAGATTTAAGCGGACAACCGTTCAAATTCTCTGTGATTGCCCAAAATCATCTCAACAATAATGGCCCTGCAATTGTCGGCACTCATTTTCTCGATATAGAATTCTCATTGTTACAGGGACATTCCTTTCAGCATTTAAATCCCTTTTTTAATACTTTCCAACAAAGTTGAAAAGTGTTTATGCTTTCGGTTTGTCTGGCCTTCTGTTCGCGCTCTAACTCTCGTAATTATACTCGGATTGCCATGAAATTTTTGGACATTATTGAGGTTTACCCTAGCATGAATTCTGTTGAAAATGAAGTTTTGACCATGATTAGTTTATTACAGGGACAGTCAAAAGTTTTACATTACATTACGGCATATGGGGAAAAATAATTTTAAAGAAAATTTAAAGATCTTACACTCTTCCAAATGTATTCAAATTTATATACATGCACTAAAGTATGCATTTTGTAAAGTATGCAGCGAAGAGAATTGTTATTATTAATTTACAGAGGACACAATAAAGTCCTATTGCATAATTATAAAAGGGGTATTTTGCGACATATTTTAATTATGGTAAGCGATTTCATGTAATAATCAAACTGATATACGTCGCCGAGGCTTAATATGAGTTATTTCATGCATAATAGGAAGTTTATAGCATTTGCAGGGACACACAAAAGAATTCAAACAGTATATTCTATCCGAAGTACTGTATAATATGGATGATTGCTGTTGGATGGATGAAATGGATTTTCAATTCTGATATGCACTTTTAAGTTTTACTAAATGTATGCATATTATGTAATGTATATAAACTCTAATAGTAACAGAATTTATATATACAGGGTTACATAAAATATCTTGGAAAGGTTACTGAATATGAGTTTAATTTACTTAAGGTTTTTAAATGAGTTATACATTTTTATGTTGAACTGCATTCAATTTACTGAGAAATATTTGTAGAATATAGATAAAATGATATACAGAGTCACGCTAGGAACATGATACATGGTCATCTTTGGATGATAATTTCTGAAAATGTGATTTAAGTAGTTTAAAAATGATTTTAGCTTCAAGTAAATTTTAGAAAAATACTTTCTTGTATAAGGTACTAGATTAATTACAAGGCTGAACAAAAGTTTTCAAGTATGATTTTATCTATTAGTATAAATTGGAGAGAGGAAAATTTTAAATCAGTTAGGTGTTTTCTTGCTAAACTAAATTTACCCATTATGTAGTCTATATATCAACCGACAGATCAAATATAGGGCTGTTCAAAAGTATTGGAATACAGATTTGGCTAGGACAGTAATACTTTAATTCCCTGGATAACAAGGCTTTGTTAAAGATTACAGGAAATGTTGGGAAGTGTTTCATAATCTATGCTTAACACATGGTTTTTCTTACTTGTTTAAATTTCAACTTGGGAATGCTTCTAAATTTCTCTCCTTAAATTGCTAAAATGTAAATAATTGGTATATTCTATCATTTGAAGGTATTATCAACCTCACAAGTAATAATGAATCATATCAATCCTTATAAGTAAGGTTTGAATAAATTTTCCAAAAATTTTTTTCTTTTTAAATATCATTAAATTGATGTGAATAGGTTTCAAAATAGTTTGTTTCTTATGTTTTCAAATATACAGTTTTAAAACGTTGAATTTAAAAAGTTTACTAATTTTTTAAATCTTTATTTTTTTTACCTCGATTACTAGTCATTTTTCGACATATGACTAGAAATGCAGTTCGACTTATGCATGAAAATTCACTTTTTTTTCAAATTTTTGCATAAGAATTTGGGAATTTTACTTCTACGCGAGTATATGCGAAAATATAATTTTATGTAGCAGACCAGTAAATTCTTATCCTAATTTCCCTTGAGGCCAATCACTTATTTTATAAATTGTAACGCCACATAAATGTGTGACCTAAACAAAACCATTGATTTGTTTCATAAAAATGTGAGATGATTTTAGAAGACATTAAATATTGCCATAATTGTTATGATTTTAATTTTCTTTAATTTCTTCAATCTATAAAAATAAATAGGCATAAGGTGTGGGGAAATTTTCAAAATCCAGTTTTTAGGAACATTCTGATTTATAGTGAACAAAATATCATTGTAAAACTATATAGAATCTTATTCACTACAATGGTGTAATAATTTTTTACTTAAATTTTCTTCAAGATTAATTTAGTTTGCATTCTTATTTTTACATTTCTATAACCTAAATATTTTTACATGTATAAAAATCTAGTTCTTAGAGAAAATTTACTATTTTTTTTTTATCTTTAGAATGTGGTAAATTTTGTGCTTTTTAAATATAGGTAATACTCATTCTTTGTTATATTGCTTTATTATTCAACTTTTATTATTTTACTATGAAAAACGTTTAATTACATCACATTTATAGTGTCACACAAAACAATTAGATTCCATAAAAATCTACAGATGAGAAATTTCAAACACCATGGTTCGAAAATTCGAAAATTTTAATGGTATCCAGCTGGAACCTTATATGAAAAATATAAGTTTCCATATGAAAAGAGTAGGTTTCCAGAAAAAAATGTGTGAGTATTTTGACGAAATTTGTCATTGTTTTGTCGTTTTTTGAGAATATCTACCGTTTTATGGAGATGTTTTAACAAAACCTGCAGTTTTTCAATATTTTTTTTACCGTCATTTGTCTTTTTTAGTTAAATTTGCCGGGTTTTTTGTGATCTTTTAATAAAATTTCCCCGCGATCTTCTGACAAAATCTGTTGTTTTCCGAAGTCTTTTTTGCCGAAATTTGCTTTTTTCCAAAAGTTGTGACGAAATCTATCGTTTTTGAGGATTTTTAAACGAAATTTGCCGTTGTTTCGAAATTTTTTGATGAAATTTGCGTTTTTTTCCCGAGATCTTCTGATGAAATTCGGGCTTATTCCGTAATATTTTGACGAAATTACATGTCCCACGGGCAGCTTAAAAGCTATTTTCTTGGGTCCCTTCTTCGATTTTTTTAGTATTTTACGCGTTATAACGCCAGTGATGCGTCCGCTGCATCATTGGCGGACAAAACGACGTGTTAGGTTCCCGGCCAAGAACCTGAGTGAAAAAAATATACACTCCCAGAAATTATTTCTGGGTTTCCATGTATTCCGGGAACGCAATTTTTCGAACGATCTCAAATTTAATCAAGCATAACTTATACACATAACTGAAATGCATTACAAGACATTTAATGAACAATAAGACGTGCATATCATTTACTGAGACTTAAAACTGCCTGTAGAGGTGCTAATTTCAGCCGTAGGTACCGGAAAATCGTTCCTTTAATTAATTATAATGTGCATTGGAATCATTTTTTATTGAAAATTTATTTAAGTTTTAAATATTCAAATTCGGATAAATTTTACTTTGTCATAAAATGCAGAACAGAAATTTAACATGAAATCTAATATTATACAAAATAAATAAATAAAGCAGCTTCCATGGGTTTCTTTTTCTCACAACATGTTTACTTTTTTCATTATTAACAACGATTTTATACATTTCAATTTCCTATTAAGGTAAAAAGATAAAGGATTTCGTTAATAATATTAAAATAAATAAATAAATAAATTATCTATAGATGGTGCAAAACATATTTATGTTTTAAGATTTATAAAACACGCTTTTATTTTATATGAAATGGCGTCATTCATATCCACTGGAAAATAGATCATTTATAAGTCTTAAACAATTTAAGTATGCGTATGACATCCCAATCAAAAATCTCGAAAAAATCGGCTATCTAATGATTTATATAACTTTATTTATTTGTAACAGAATTATAGATACTTAAAATTAACTGCACTTTATGAAATCATTCATTTATATTTTTCCAAAATGACACGCATCGCATTTTAATTTTCTTCAACGATTGTTTGACCTCCTGCAATTGATTTGTGACGTCATAAGAAACTATATTTATAGAATCTTTATGATAGTGATGAGCATATATTGTCATTTAACTTTGGCATGGCAATAGCAGAACTGTCACAGAAGACTATTTTTTAACTCTAACTGGCACCGCTCTCTCAAAACAAAAATTCTAAACACACACTTTGATGACTTTTGAAAGAGAAATATATTTCGAAATATACGTAAGGAAAATTCTGGTGCGAACGGACCTTAAAAATAGTTCCTTTTGGCAGCCTTGTAATAGCTAGTTTTGAAGTACAATATGTACTATGAAATGTACCAGAAGAAAGTTTTTGGAGTATCATACTTTCGACTAAGTTTTTTTCTCAAATTGTTTTACAAAAAGCATGTTTTTATGTGCATTCATAAACGGCTATAATGGAAGGGAAGGGCTGAAAATATGCAATATATTTGGTTAAAAACTAAAATATTTCATTCAACGAAATGATGAAGCCAATTTCTTCTAGGGAGTCATGGCTACAAAAGTTCTCGTTGGGTGCATATAGCGAGCAAAGATGTCTCTTTTGGTTTCCGATTATGAAATTGCTACGATATATCTTCAATTTCATTTCGGTAATAAAAAAAATATTTCTTGTGCTGTCTGTTTATTAACGGATGATTATTCCTAAACAAATTTTCGAAATTTATTACAGTATTCATAGACCAGAAGGCGGCAGAACAGACAACCACCTCATCGAGTTCTCTACTGAATTTGCAGAAATAGTTTTAAACTTAATTCACATATTAAAACACAATCGGTCTGTCAAGTCATATCTTGATAGAAATCACCTGCAAATCAAATTTTAGCAGTTAACTTGGAGTTTTACAGCTGTGTTTTCCTGTTCCCAGTCCTACATACTTTCATACCATTGGATGCAAGAAAATACAATGATAAAGCTACGAGTCAACTGCTAAAATCGGATTTTCAAGTGTTTTCCATCAAGATATGAATTGGCATGATGCGTTTTAATATGACTTTGAGAATAGAGCTTTACTAATTTTGGAGTTTCAACTTTGGACTCGATGAAGTGATTGTCTGTTTTGTACCCGACATTGTAGCCTCCCGATATTGTAGAATGCATGCATACAACAAGTGAAAAATGTTGGAGATCCATAGGCATATAGGGGAGTAAAGTGTCCCCTCGACGAGGGCCTACCTGCTTTCGACAAGCGGGCCAGTCCGAGCCAAGGCAAAATATGACATTCATATATTGACAAGTAAAAAAAATTCATGCGTTAAGCGTAGATTGTGAAGCGCTTTCCAACATTTCTTGAAATCTTTAACAAAACTTCGTTACCCAGAGAAATAATGTATTATTGTTCATATCCAAATATGTATTCCAATACTTTTGAAAGGCCCTATATTTGATCTGTCGGTTAATATAAAGACTAAATAATGATAAAATTTAGTTTAACAAAAAAACACTAACTGGTAGAAATTTTCCTTTCAGCAATTTATACTAATAGAGGGAAACATACTTGAATAATTTTGTTTAGTACTGTAAAATACATAGTACCTTTAATACACGAAAGTATTTTGCTAAAGTTTTAACTAATTTTGGAATTTCAACTGTGAACTCGATGAGGTCATAGTCTGTGCTGTATCCTCCCGATATATGAGAATCACAGACTTCTAATATAAATAGACTCCCATTCCATTGTTCTATCGGTCAGATTTTGAATTCAGCATCTTTCTCTTTCAGAACCAAAAAGATGCTGTTTTTTGGCGGCGATCCCTTTATTGACAACTTTTAGATTTTGTTCTCGCAATGCGGCGAGAATATGAAGAGAGATTCCGAGCGGATTTTGGCGGTGGAAAAACCGGTTTGGCACACTTAATATGCCTTCCGTCACGTGACGTAATGCTAACATCCGGGCGTCAATAAAGGTTACCAACTGGGAATCTAGTTGTATAAAAAGTTTGTGATCAGAATGAATGTGTATAACCAGTGAAAAATAATTAAAGCGTCCCCTCGATAAGGGCGCACCTGCCCTCGGCTAGTGGGTCAGTCCAAGTTTGTATCACTACTTAAAAAGGCAAAATATGTCAATCATATATTGAAAACTGCATATAACAACCAGAGTTCTTGCATTGGAATTTCAGTGCCTGGTTTTTTTTCCTAAAATCGAATTCTTAAATCAGGCAAAATTTCACCCGTTTTAACTAGATTTATTAAAATACTAATATTTTACCTGAAAAATAACGGTACAAATACCGACGGTTAAAGCCTAATTTTACCAATGAAATACATACTGATAAATATTATTAAATAAATTTTCAACATGCAGGTGACAATACATGCTGTTTTAAGAATAAAAATACATTTATTTTTTGAGCTGTTGGGACGTATGCTTTTTGTTTTATTTGGAAGCTTGCAAAATACCCTATTTTAGGCTGCACTGAGCGGGTAAAATTTATTTTTTATCATAATGCTTAAATTGTTGTGTGCTTAGAGTTATAAAATTTCATTAAGGAAAACTTTTTTTGCAATTAAAGACCGGCATTGTCAATTAGTAAAAGACCGTAAAACATACTTAAAACAAAGTGTGATTTTTTTAAAGTATCTTTCCCATGTTTTATTTAAGAAATGAAAACCGAAAAATATTTTTTAAAAATTAGGCCTCTAAGGGTTAACATTAAAATTGTAAAGATTTTCCCTTTTCAAGTCCACCAATCTGAAATCGTAAAATGTCTGCTTAGTTTTCTTCTTTAGATTTTGGTAGTTGGATTTTTCGGGTTTGTGTGATGCAAAATTGAAAAATTTGTAAAAGGGAAAATATTTTTTTCTTTTTCTTTCAAAGCTCTAAGAACTGAATTAATACTGAAATAGTAAAATTTTCGGCTTCTTTTTCTTACATTCTCTCATAATTTTAACCTACAGCAACTCTAGTATATTAGCAAGCCCAGAGTTGGAGTCCGCCATTTTTCCCACTGACTCTGCAGCCCCAAAAACAAGTAAGCTTAAAATACAAGTAACATTAAGATGTATGTTTATTAAAACTTAATTAGTTCTAAAAATAATGTAGAATACAGAAAAACACATTAAAAATTTGAATATCACACTTTAATGCTCCTTTCTGTCCCTGGCTGAAGAAGCGCTCGCGAGATAATGATTTTCCTATGGGGAAGTTTTTTTTCTAATACTGGTTTGATATATTAATATATATATATATATATATATATATTAGACAGTTTAGGTGCATGCCAGGATCGCTCTTTTTTACCTTTTTTGATTTTGATTATAGATATTTTTTAAAAAGACACTTTCACTTTCAAAACCGGTTTTGAAAGAAAAAGTAACTTTACAAAAAACACATGCATTCAGTATGAAAAAAGTAAAAAAGTGCGATGCCGGCATGCATCCAAGCTATCCAAAGCAAAAAAAAAATGTCAAAATGCAAACCCAGATATTATAAAATAACTTCCCCATAGGAATTGCATTAGCTATCGAACGCTTCGTCGGCCAAAGACAGGAGCCTTAAGTCGTACACTTTTTAGTGAATTTTATTATCTTTTAATCAATAACTGTTTACACGGAAGAAAAAACTTTTGATGACAAAGGAAAAAAAAACCAAATTAAATCTTTATTAAACTGCTTTTTAAGGTATCGTTCATTTGAGAAACCCTATTCGAGTAGTCTGTCCGCCAGTCATAGAGTTCGTACGAAAAAACTGTTTTTGTCAGAGACTTTAACTTTTGTTTACTTATAGCTGCATACCTCATGTCACACGACAAATCATTTCTTCATACCAACTCTCCAGCCCTGGTTTTAAGGAACATCAGCGATTCATATTTGTTTCTTTTGATAAATACTTGAAATGGTGTTAAATAATCCATTAAGGATTTTACTCAAAGACCATAACATAGAACGGAATTCTTTTTGCTATACCTCTGAACGAACTATAAATACAGTAGACTCCCTAAAATCAGGACAGCTTGGGATCAGATGTTGTGCGGATTTTAGAATTTTGCTGTTTCTGGTCATTGCCTTATTTATATTTTTTAAAAGTTATTTAAATGTAATTAATAATGAAATCTAAAGTATAATGAATGCTTTCAATATACTAAAATATTAAAATAAGTAATAAACTAAAATAATAAAAATTTAAGTAATTTTTAAAATGATAAATGCTAAAACCAAAGGTCAAGTTTATAGTCAATAATGTACAATTAAATATTCATTATAAAGATTAAATGTGTTTTTCCTAAATTATTCAATGAAACTTGCCTCATAAAGCTTAATTACTAATTCAAATCAGGATCATAAGGTAACGAAGCTTTATTTCAGGTTTTGCCAGACTCAATAATTAACAAAGCTTGATTAATACATAACTATATTTGGTAAGATTGTGATTACCGATAATATCAGCAAATCTTGATTTTTTTCAAAAATAAATTGTTCTTTCTTCATGAAAAACCATGAATTCAATAAAATTAACAAAAATTACAAATTAAAAAATGTATGGAATTCATATAAAACTAAAAAAGTCAAAGTTTGAACTGACATCTAAACTGAATGTTTCATTGTTTACATCCGTAAATTATGTGCGGATTTTAGAGAGTGTGGATTTGAGGAGTGCGGATTTGAGGGAGTCTATTGTACTACGAAATACATTTTCAATAGTGAATGTGAGATAGCAATGTTACATACATCATTTACATGGCAATGTGATTAATTCCCAAGAGTTACATTATGGTCAGATAGGAGATAAGTAAAGTATTAAATATTTTTCAAGTGTGTTGCAAAGTTTTAAAGGGAGATTGAAATTGAAAAAGAAAACAAACAAAAAAATGCTTTTTACCAACATTTATTGACATTTAAATATCACATAAGATCTTTATACTTTTATGAAAACTGGATGAGAATTCAGAAGATCTTGTTCTCTAAGTTATTTAATAAAAACACGTATTAGTAATGGCATTGTAATAAAATTAGGATATTTTATTTTT
This sequence comes from Maratus speculifer, assembly GCA_964019185.1. NCBI lineage: Eukaryota > Metazoa > Arthropoda > Arachnida > Araneae > Salticidae > Maratus > Maratus speculifer. The sequence goes on from CAXHSM010001557.1 coordinate 5,178,443, forward strand.
ATATATTCCTGATGAGAACAGCGTAGTTTTAAAACACGTTTTAGGAATTTTTATTTAATTTTTCAAACCTCATTAGACTTTTTAAAATAAGAATTAGTATATCAAACACATTTAATTATACCTTATTTTCAATACTATGGAGAATTCGGGGCAGTACCGCTTTAAAAACTGTAATTTCTGCATAACATCCCCAGTGCCAATGTCGCCCACAGGCGACATTAAAGAACACCCTTGAAATTATTTTAAATGCTTCTAGATTAGTTAAAATTACTTTTAGATATTTTTAATAATAAGCATCGATACATAGACTGATACATTTTTGAAGATGTTTTATAGAAATTTTAAGCTGATTTTTGTTGTCCCATGTAATATTCATTTCAGGACAAAGGAGGTTAAAATGCTATAAGAAAGACAGTTTTAAAATCAAAGTACTTCACTGTGAAAAATTAATTTTATCAGATCTTCTAACTTAAAAATTCTCAATAGATAACAGGCTCAAACTTACAGACTTATAAATCTATAATCTAGGACTTATAAATCTATATTATGTCAAAGAAAGGATTTCAATATTTATGCGTTATATAAAGGATAAAGCTTGATAAAAAAAAAAGAGGTTTAAAGACTTTAAACATTTTTGCACAAAAGTATTATTTGCTATTTTAAAAAAAGGAAGGGTTACCAGAAATTATTTCGAAGTTCTCCATTTGTTGATTTGCTCATTTAAACTGGCAAATTTTTGTTGGTAGGAGTTTTATTTTTTCTCTATAATATTTGGAATAAACTGCTTTTTAGATTTTAAAAAAATATGCCAGAGTTCCTAAATAAAAGACGTATATAAATTAGTTAATTTGCAGTTTGAAAACTATGAGAGCAAACATTAACAGATTTCTCTTTTGAAGTTTTTTTTTTTTTGTATAAATTTCACACAAAATTTCTCAATGCATGCTTCCTTAAAAGACTGTTTTAGGATAAACTGTTAATTGTTGCATATTTCACACAAAACTTTTCTCCCTAGTATGTATTGAAAGATGTCTGCTTAACGTATCATTCCGAGAGAATTTTTTGTTGCATGCTTCACACACAAAAAGTTTCTCACCAGCATGAATTAACAGATGCTTGCTTAAGTGATGCTCTAGAGAGAATTTCTTGTTGCATAATTCACAAACAAAAGCTTTCTCACCAGCATGAATTAAGAGATGCTTACTTAATGTATCCTTTAGAGTGAATTTCTTGTTACAAATTTAGCACATAAGAGGCTTCTCACCAGTATGATTTAAACAATGTCTGCTTAAATGAGATTTCCGAGAGAATTTCTTGTTGCATGTTTCACAAACAAAAGGTTTCTCACCAGTATGAATTAACAAATGCCTGCATAAACTACGCTTTTCAGAAAATTTCTTTTTGCAGATTTCACACACAAAAGATTTCGCACCCGTATGAATCAACAAATGTGCGCTTAAACCACTCATTTGAGAGAATTTTTTGTTGCATATTTCACATTCAAAAGGTTTCTCACCAGTATGAATCAACAGATGCTTGTTTAAATAATCCTTTAGAGCGAATTTCGTGTTGCAGATTTCACATACGAAAGGTTTCTCACCCGTATGGACTAACAGGTGTGTGCTTAAATGAATCTTCTGAGAAAATTTCTTACCGCATGTCTCACAAAGAAAAGGTTTCTCACCAGTATGAATTAAGAGATGTCTGCATAAATAAAATTTTCTCGAAAATTCTTTGCTGCATACCTCACAAACAAACACTTCTCCTTGCTTTGAGTCAGAACCTACTTTTCCTAATAACTCTTGAGAAGAAATATTTTGTTGCATATTTCACATTTTAAATACAGTATTAAGTAAGGTGATATACATCTACATTCATAACTTTTTGCACCTGCAATAAATGTAAGTAACACAATCTATCACTTTTTAAGATTGATGGAAAATAAATTTATAAAAAAGAAACATATTATGAAATGTTAAATTAATGCACAAATGTGGGTTGAAAGAGATTTCGAATACCTGATGCTCACAGAACCAACGATGCGTCATATTAGTTTTCTAATTGCGTAAAGATTTAACTAATAATCAAATTTAGAATAACTAAATTAAATAATTGCCACCATAAAATAAAAAACTTATCATAAAGGAAATATTTATAATAAAAATTAGAAATAAATGAACATAAAAACATATATTTATGAATAAAGTACTTATACATAAAAGTATTTTTTAAAACAATTATAAATAAAAATAAAGGTTGTAAGAAGTCGTCTTACAAATGTAGAAGAGAAGAAAGAAAGAAGTGATAACTTATCTTAATAAATATCTCGGGGTTGCATTCTTATAAACTTTTTATTACTTGAAAAGACGACACTTACAAATATAACACTAACGCACACACATTATATACAAATAAAGCTTTTACATAATTCTGGCGCACGCCACCATCACAAGATATAAACCACAGTTTTTAACCAACATTCGAATATCACTAAGAAAAGAACATTTTTTTTTAATAGAACTAGTGTTGCCAAATTTCTTTTAAACGAGAAATATTACAACTACATTTTTTTTTATTTAGCAAAACTCAGGTCACGTGACGCGTGAGTCTATTTTTTTTTCTTTTATTCCTTTGGAAAGCGCGTGTTACATCCTCCCCCTCTGTTTCCGATCTACGTCTCGGAGAGGAAACAGGATGCTTTTTTGGTCTTCCTCTTTTTCTCAAGGGTGCAACTGGAATAGTTTCAGATTCTTGGAAAGGCAACAAGGCAGAAACGTGGTAAGATCCAATTCGTTCAGTAGGATTTTCTAGACTAGCAATGTCATATGTCACTAGTGACTTTTGAGTCAAAATTATGTATGGCCCATCTCTCTTAGGCATAAATTTTGCTGTTTTATTTCTACCTGCATTGCTAACTGGGTGTAGGTTAATCCATACTTTTTCACCAGGCTTGAAATATAATCGTCTATGATTTTTATTGTAATATCTCTTCCGCTGGCCTTGTTTCATTTCAACACGTTCTTTCACACTTTTTGAAATATTTACAAAACGTTTAAGATTTGGGGTCTTCGCTCCCCCTGGTTGAAAACATTTTCCATACCTTTTCGGAAAATCATTAAATATCTTCCTTTTATTGGAATTTAAATTTTTACGTTCATCTTCAGGTAAGGCATACGGACAGACTTCGACCGCATGAGCAGACGTACTTATTTCTTCTTCGTATACATCTACAAAATAGAACTTTTTCTGTGGTTTATCACTAAAATACCATGTTTTACTTGCAGCGTCTAACACTATGTTAGCTTTGTGCAGGAAATCCATTCCTAAAAGAGTTCTATTACCTTTGGCATTTGGCAATACAATAAACTCTGTTTTGAAAACTCGGCCTTCAATATTTACACGCACAGTGGCAGAAAGAGTTTTTCTAGCCATCGTAGTTCCATCAGCTAATGTTACTTCATGAGTATGAGGATTCATTGCAACACCAGCTTTCAAAAATAATTTATACATTCGTTCTCCTGCAATAGAACGATTGGCTCCTGTATCTGCACAGACTAACACCTTCTTATTGCAGATCGTAATAGGCACATTTGGAGCTGAAACTGCTGATGTATTTAAACTATATAGCTGAAGACGATGAGCTTGCACTGTTTGTTTTTTAACCATAGGGGAACAATTTGGGCATTTCTTCTTTATAAATCCCACTTTGCCACAACCATAGCAAAATATATCGGATTCTAAACGTTTATTAGCAACCTTAGGAGAAGATCTGTCTTCTTTTGGAGGCTTACTCTGCTTCCATGTATTTTCTCGGCGAAAATACGCTTTTTTCTCCTGGGGTGCAACCGAAACTTTTTTTAGAAAACGTAGACCTGATAGTATCATACGCATCTAATTTTCCGGCAAGGTCGACTGGTGAATTTAAATGTTCCCAATCATCTAACATATGTTGTTTGCATTCAACAGGCACGCGCCTTTTCATCTGATCCGCTATGATCAGATCCTGAAGAGCTTCAAAAGACGTTACATTTAACTCTTTAAGCCAGTTTTCAAAGTAAGCACGTAACTCGAAGTAATAATCTCTCCAAGTAATTTCTTTATCTTTGCAATGCGTGAAAAACAGCTGCCTAAACCTTTCAGCGCTAATTTTAAACCTTTTTAGAAGTAGACCTTTAACATGTGAAAAATCTGAAGCGTTTTCTTCTTTTTCACGAGCAATAAGCGTAGATATAGAAGAGGGTACAACACTTAGTAAATAAGAAACCCAGAGGTGTTCTGGTACCTTCGAAAGCTTTAACTGTCGTTCCAGGAGCACCAAAAACAATGTTACATCATCTGTCTCTGGCTTAAATGTAGGCAACAGCTTCTGGATATCTATTTTACTCTCTGGATGAGACATTATCCCTGCCGCATTACCACCTACCGCTCCACTGGAAACACTTTGGCTCTGAGCCTGTAACTTAAGCTTCTCAAGCTCAAAATTCATCTCAAACTTTTTTAATTCCAGTTCTTCCGAACGACGCTTCTCTTCTAATTTACGCAGTTCTAACTCAGCTGCTTTTTGTTTTTCCTCTAAGTCTCGTCTACGTTGTTCTTCCTCGCGAGTCGCAATTTGGTTTCTGACTAACGAATTTACGAAATCAACTTCGTACGAGGGAGAGGATTTAATCTTATCACGCAATGTGACAACAGTCATAGAGGGTTGTACATCTAAATTCATTTCTAAAGCGACCTGAAATAGGTCTTCTTTTCGTGCTTTGTTGAGGTCGGACATTTGTAAATTTAGCAAACAACAAGATATATACCCACTAATGCTAAAAATTCGTTTAAATAAATTGTTCCCCGGACGTGAGCTTTGCTTTACAACTCATATAAACAAGACATTAATAAAACAAAACAGTGAACTTTAACGTTAGCAAAATATACTTTTAAAATAATTAAACTTCATAAAACTTCATAAAAGTATGTTTAAAATTTAAACTTTATTATTTTTTTTAAGAAAATATACTTTAAATTACGTGTCATTTAATCAAAACATTATTTTGACTGATATAAAACTAGTACTGAATTGTTGGCAACATTCATAAACAATGTTCTAAATAAGTCAAAACATATCTGAATAATTAAAATGTCAATCAATATTATTATCAAATTATCATGACAAGACTACGTAATATAGTTTTTTTTTCAATATAACTTTAAAAGAAAAAAAAGTCTTATTTCATAAAAATAAATAAATACAAAAACTTACTCAATCTGTTTTAAAAATCATATTCAATGCTATTTCAAAATAGATCAAGAACTCTAAATTAAATGCTTAAAACAACTAACAATAGAACACTCAAATAAAATTTCTAATTAAATTCTGTTACCTTGCGAAACCAACAACAAAACAAACAAAAAATAATTAATAAACACATACCGTATGACACTTGTATTGATGGTATCAATGTATTTTAATATATTTTTTCACTCTCAACTTATTTCCCTTTTTGTAAAAAGAAAAGAAAAATAATATCAACACAAATAATTACTTATTTCATTATTTCTCAACTTTTTTTTTTTTTTTTTTTTTTAATTCGAAGTAAGAAAATTTGTTAGTTTATCAAGATAAAAATTAAACATGCATGCAGAGAATGAAAGTAAACAAAAGAATAAAAAATATAAGCATGGGGAGGGAAGGGGAATTACACAATATATAAATGAGCTGTAAAATAAATCAATAAATTAAAACTAAAAATATGAAAAATTTTACAAATAGAAAACAAAATATAGACACTTGTGGAAAGAATGCATTCTTTTGATAAAAATATGGATCCATTTTAAGAAAGTAACTTGAAGATTAAATAAATATTTGTTGAGTTACACCTGCAGGCACAAGAACTGAAAGTTTTTTTTTTTAAAGCATAGAAAACGTAGAATTCACAAACAAATATAAATGGCGTTATCGAAGCAAGATTAAATTTGAGAACATATATCGCAAACAAATAAAAATGGTGCTTGGCATATGATTATTCCGTGGAAATTTTTTTTTCACAGCATTGAAGAACACATTTCACAAACAAACGAGCAACGACTGCTCGTGCCATTTTCTTGCATTAAACATGCATGCATTTTTATTTCGTGCGTATTTCACAATCGAATGATTTCACATCAACGAAACAAACTTGCTATGTTAATCATTTAAAATATACTTCACAAACAGACGAGCACGACCGCTCGAGCCATTTTTTTCATTCTTATTAATCATATTTCATTATAAAAATATCGAACTTTTCTGGAACTAAGATAGCTGAATACTTTGAAATTGATTCGTAGACAGACGTTGGGTAGCCATTTTGTAAGAAGTCGTCTTACAAATGTAGAAGAGAAGAAAGAAAGAAGTGATAACTTATCTTAATAAATATCTCGGGGTTGCATTCTTCTTTATAAACTTTTTATTACTTGAAAAGACGACACTTACAAATATAACACTAACGCACACACATTATATACAAATAAAGCTTTTACATAATTCTGGCGCACGCCACCATCACAAGATATAAACCACAGTTTTTAACCAACATTCGAATATCACTAAGAAAAGAACATTTTTTTTTAATAGAACTAGTGTTGCCAAATTTCTTTTAAACGAGAAATATTACAACTACATTTTTTTTTATTTAGCAAAACTCAGGTCACGTGACGCGTGAGTCTATTTTTTTTTTCTTTTATTCCTTTGGAAAGCGCGTGTTACAAGGTAACTTATGGAGAAAATTTTATAATTTCATATCGTCTATGAAAACAATGATACATTATGCAGGCAGTGTGGATAAAATCATTTATTTTTACGGAAGGGAACTATAATATTTAGAAACATTTAGTCAACATTCCTCCAGATATAAGGATTTTTAAATTAACATAGATGATTATTGAGGAAAACATGTTGCACTATCAATTCATTTTACATTGTATAGCAACAATTTAATGATGTTTAAAGCTGTATATTAAAAAAAACAAAATGCATTTTTTAAAGTTTTAAAATAAAACTTTGGTGTACATTTATTGATTTGTCTGTGCATGTTAAATTATAAACTATGCGATGGGTACAGTGGCAGATCCATGGGACAGGTCATGTGGGTCATGACCTTTCTCTGAACGAAGAAAATTTTTAAAGTAAATTTAAATATATATATATATATATATATATTGATTTTTTTCAAATTTATCTCTTGCTTAACAATCAGAATCTTTGTAACTCTTTAAAAACAGTACTTAAACTCAAACTAGGTGATTTCTGACACATCCATGAAGTATTTTTTTTTATCTTAGATGCAAGATTCAAGGCAAATCTGATTGATTAACGTTTTCCATTTTACAAGAAAAGCATAGAATCTTTTGCAAAATCTCCGTAAATTGTCGAATTTTAAACTGAATTTCAGGCTATGACAGCCAATTGCTCCCTCATGACGGCTTTTTCCAACAGTCAAGCCTAAAAGTTCTGCCTAAAATGCTCAATTTCATTTGTTACAATTGTTCATTGCTCGATATTATATGAAAACGGAATAATCTTCAATTTTTTGGCATCTGAATAAAATGTATATATTTATATCTTTACGAATATTTATGCACACTTTTTGTTACGAATGAAAACAACTTCTCAAAAGTATCAGAAATTTAGCTATTTTGGATGTGAGGACAATCTTCAATATAAAAGTTGATTATTAAGAGAAGTGCCCTACCCTCCTAAAAAAATAATCATAACCCCCCCCCTCTAAAAGTATGGCTGGATCCGCCCTTGGAAGAGTATCTTTAAACAAATTTGAAATTGAGCATATTATAATACAGTCTGTAGAGAGTACAGGAATAAATGTAAAACTTCAGATGGAAAGGAAAAAAATAAATTATTTATTCAGAAACTTTTATCAATCAAGATAACGTTCAGCAAGTTTAATAAAAATTATCAAAACAATAAAATTTAACATTTATGATGTTGCAGTTGCGTCTGTTTAAAGGCAACATAAAAATACCATTTTAAGAGCAAGGTTGTAGAATTTTACAAGAAAGTGCAGAAACAGATTTGGAATACATAAAAGTGACTTTATATACTGAGCATATAATGCCTCAAACTGCATTATATACCTAGCAATTTAAGCAGCTCATTATTATAATTATAACATTTTCATAGCCAATTTCTTTTACAACGCAATTCTTACACACAATTTTTAATTAAATAAAACATTATTAGAGTGGATATGAAAAAGAAAATTACACTAAAAATAATTCTTTCGGAAAAAGTAGCTTTCATATTTCTTGATATTAAAATTTTGAAAAATTTTACTGAAAACTAATTTTACTGAAGTTTTTAAAAGCTAAAATGCGACAAACGCGATAACAGATTCTCGTCAACACCGAAGTTGAATGAGAATTGCGCAAAATTATTAAGCTATAGCCGAATTGGCATCATTTATAGTTATATTGTTAGTTGCCAAATTAGGCGATATTTAACCAAGTGTTGCTAAGATTGGCAAGAATTTGAACCTAAGGGATATTAACAATAGTTAAGCATAGCGCGTCAATTCATGGTGCCGCCATTTTAAAATAAGCTGACCAACGAAATTTGATCAGGCATTGGCATGTACTATGCATAGAATAAATCTCATCCAAATCAATTTATAACAAGTTGGAAATTGCACGTGAAGCGTAGCAAATTAGGTGCGTTTGTACGATAACGAAGTTTTAAAAATATTACTTTCATATATCAATCTCATAAAATTGTAAATAGTGAATTACAATTAAAACGCTCATCAATGTTCTCCCTGTACCATTACGTAATGGAATACTTTTGTGTGGCCTTGTAAATCAATAAAAAATATTCTTTGCACCACAAATTATGTAAGATGTATATTATAATATGTACTTTATAGTTCCATATAAATTTTATTAAATTCGCATGAGTGTAACACGATTAAAATGCATTTGAAACACTTTTACCCATTGACCGTAATATAACGGAATACTTTTGATTATCCCTGTAATTGATCTATGCATCCGATTCTCATAAAATTTGAAATAACTCGACAAAATTACGTAATAATTATATATTTTAAATTTCAAACGTATAGAATATATTTGAAACTTTTTTCCCATTGACCATAATGTAATTGAATCCTTTTGATTGCCCCTGTAATTGATCTATGCACACGATTATCAAAAAATTTGAAATAACTCGACAGAATTATGTAATAACTGCGTATTTTAAATTTCAAACGATTAAAATGCATTTGAAACTTTTTTCCCCATTGACCGTAATGTAATGGAATACTTTTGATTGCCCCTGTAACTGATCTATGCATCCGAGTTTCATAAAATTTGAAATGACTCGACAAAATTATGCGATAATTATGTATTTTAAATTTCAAACGATTCGGTTGGGTAGTGTTTGCGTTGTTATGCACCTCTGATATGCAAAACTTTTCCAGCACTGATCAGAACCAAGAATGCTGCTGATTAATTTGAGAGACCGAAAAACACACAATTCTTTTGGAGACATTGCAAAGTACGTTTACATAGATGACGCTGTGATGGCTCTGAATGTGACAAAAGACAAAGAAATAATTGCTGCATTAACTAAAATAAATAAATCAATAATAGATGTCAACATTCAAGTGTCAAAATAGAATAAAGAAATTGACACAGAATGAATAAAATTTAGTGTCATTAAATGAAGCTAGCGCAATATTGGAAACTGTGTGTTTTGTTATGGATGAAAAGGATATTTTTCCAGCTTTGCACAAATGAGAGCATGGTCATATATTCCTAAACATAAGTTATCTACAAAAATTGAAGCAAAAGTCAATAACGAATCTAAGAAATAATAATTAGGAGGTAAATTATTTTATTATTGACTAAAATGATAATCAATAAGTTTTATTTCTTAATTAATTTTTACGCTTCTTATTAATTTATAATTTTAAAGCAGGGATATGCTTGTAGGTTAATTTATTAAATTTTTATATTTAACATAGACGGCGTCAATATTTTGATGATTAATACGAAATCCCAAATAACACGAAAAAATTCACAATCCCTTTATGTATGCGTTAAAAAGGTTCAACTGTATGTGTATATATCAACTGTATGTGTGACCTATTTATATATAACTCAACATTTCGACTCAGAATAGTTTTTATGTCTGGGGGGTCATGATCAGTGAAAATATACCAAAATGTTTCGGAAGTACTTTCTTCAATAGATTCGGTTTCAATAGATAGTTTTTTACTATGAATGTAATGAAAGTTACTTAAAATGTTAATATCATCTAACTTAAAATCATTTATTAATTAAATTACAAATCAATTTATTGAATTTAGTGTAACCAGCAATAAGACATTAGCACTGTTGCCATGTAATACTTACCTTTTATTTATAAAAGACAATTACGCTACATCAGGTGTGCGGTAAAAACGACAATGGAGAAAAGCTTAACAAGTAAAAACGGCAACATCTAAAGTTGAAATATGTTAGTTATAAAGGGCTACATATCCAGATTTGGAAAACCAGTTCTATACTATTATTTTGTAACACAATCAAACTGATTGGTAAAAATATCATACGAATTGATTATTTCCAACTGAGCGAAAAATTGCACAGGCCGGGAATCGAACCCGGATACATAGCTTACAAGGCCAATGCTTTACCTGTTAAGCTAACTGGGCGATAACCGGCTGGGATTTTTCGCTCAGATAATCTTATTGGCTATAATATCTGGTCTATCATTTAGACAGATCGGCAGAATAAGCCGCAGGTAATGGAACTCCATAACGATGGATACGTACATATACTATTATTTTTAACACAATCAAATTGATTGGTAAAGTTATCATACGAATTAATTATTTCCATTTGAGCGAAAAATCCCAGCCGGTTATCGCCCGGTTAGCTTAACAGGTAAAGCATTGGCCTTGTAAGCCAAGTATCCGGGTTCGATTCCTGGCCTGGGCAATTTTTCGCTCAGTTGGAAATAATCAATTCGTAAGAAAACTAGTTCTATGTTTCAAGCAAGCAAATGCTACACATGTAATGGTTATTCCAACTCGATTGATGAATTAACCAATACACATGCTTATAGCTTATGTACAAAGGCAGCGACTTTTATATGTTTATGTAAACTTTGACCAAGGATATCCTTTGGAGTGAGAAAAAAGGGGAAAACATGAAATGAAAAAAAAAAAAAAAACGCACATCAACAGATATTTTAAACAAGTAAGAAAAATCATGCGTTAAGCATAGATTATGAAGCACTTTCCAACACTTAATGAAATCTTTAACAAAACTTTGTTATTTAGGGAAATAATAGTGTATAGCCAAATATGTATTTCAGGACATTAGAACAGCCTTGTATTTCATATGTCAGTTCATATAATGGGAAAATTTAGCTTAGCAAGAAAATACCCAGTAGCTTGAAATATCTTTTTCAGCAATTCATACTATTAGATGGAAACATACTTGAATACTTTTGTTCAGCCCTGTAATTTACATTGTACGTTTATTACACGTCAGCTTTAGGCTAAAATTTATTGTAAAATAAAACACTTTTAAAACAACTGAAATCACATTCTCATAAATCATCATTCATAGGCGTCCATGTACCGAGTTCTTTGCGTGGCTTAGTATATCCCTTTATCTATATTCTGAAAACATTTCTCAGTAAATTGAATGCAGCTCAGCGTAAAAATGCATAGCTTATTTAAGAACCACGTTTAAATAATTTACGCTTATATTCAGTAACGTTGGCGAGCTCTTTTGGGTAGGCCTGTATATCAACTATAACATTTATACACAGTATATAATGTGCATATATTTAGCGAAATATAAACGCGAATATCATAATTAAAATGCAATTCATCCCTGCATCAGCCATCATTGGGCACATATACGGTACTTCGGAAAGAATATATTATTTGAAATCTTTTGTATAGCCCTGTAAATGCTATGTATTTCATATTATGCAAGACAGTAGCGTATAATTTATATTAAGCTTCAGTGGTATATATCAATTTTATTATACATGAAAAAGCTTAATATATTTAAAATATGTGACACACAATTCCCCCTTTTACCATTATCTAATGGAATTCTTTTGTGTGGCCCTGTAAATGAATAATAGCTACATTTTCACCTTATATTTTATAGAATGCATATTTTAATATGTTTGACAGGGTATAACATCTTTAAAATTCCTTTGAAACGATTTTTCCCCATAGGCCGTAATGTAATAGGAAACTTTTGACTCGCCCTGTAGATAAACTAATCATGGTAGAAACTTCATTTTTGATAGGACTTGTGCTAGGGTAAAAGTCAATAACGTCCTAAAATTTCATGGCAATCCGAGTATATTAACGATTTTTCCCCATGGGCCGTAATGTAATGGAAAATTTTTGATTCTCTCTGTAGATAAACTAATCATGGTAGATACTTCATTTTCAATAGGGTTCGTGCTAGAGTAAACGTCAATAACGTCCTAAAATTTCATGGCAAACCGAGTATATTAACGATTTTTCCCCATAGGCCGTAATGTAATGGGAAACTTTTGATTTTCTCTGTAGATAAACTGATCATGGTAGATACTTCATTTTGAGTAGGGTTTGTGCTAGGGTAAACGTCAATAACGTCCTAAAATTTCATAGCAATCCGAGTATATTAACGATTTTTCCCCATAGGCCGTAATGTAATGGGAAACTTTTGTTCTCTCTGTAGATAAACTAATCATGGTAGATACTTCGTTTTCAATAGGGTTCGTGCTAGGGTAAACCTCAATAACGTATAAAAATTTCATAGCAATCCGAGTATATTTATGGGAGTTAGAGCGCGGACAGACGGCCAGACGGCCCGAATGCATAAGCACTTTTCAACTTTATTGGAAAGTGCTAAAAAGTGGAAAAAATGACAAGAAAAAATCATTTCTTTTCTTGATATTTAAAATGCAGAAGTGTTAAAGGGGATAACAGAAAATGAGTTAAATTTTGAGATTTGGCTCAAGAAAATTCAATTTTGGCAACATGGAGCATAAACCATTTTTAATAAAAGTTAAAATATAAGGTAATTTGTTATGGCGGTTCTATTAATAATAAAAGAAGAATACGAAGATGTCACAATGTGTGGTTCTCTTTATAATTAATAATTAAATAAACATAACAGTAGAGTAACTACTTTTAATTATGATAATTTAAGCTCATAAAAGATATACTACACAGGCTCTACATATTACGCTATGAAAATTTTTTTAAACTAAACTTTAGAACAACAACAGTCACAATTACAGTAAAAGTAGAAGTAGAATTTTTAACATATTATTATAGAAGAAACAAATGAAAATTTGTGTATATATGTATTTATTACTCTTTTTTTTTCGACAAGTGAATTGCATTTTTAGTTATAAGTGCAAATTTTCTCACAATGATCTTTATCAGGTTGTCACATGCAGAAATTTTGTCGAAAACACTAATTTTGACAGTATTTTCTAGAATACCACCTACTTTTACCGAAAAATGAAAAACATTGTTCGACTTTACAGTTTGTAAATAACATCTTCCTGCCAATTCCATGTATTTATAAACAAAACTGAATTCAGGATTATCTTAGTAAAAACCATTTTTGGATTACAAGATATCAGAAATGATGGTGTATGAGAGAGTGGGTGATTTGCTCAGAATCCTTATAATCTAATGGCCCAGATTTAGACGTATTTGCAGTTTAGCTCTGCATTTTTTTCTTTTATTCTTTATTTGAAAACATTTATATTTAAAAAAATATTTCATAAAATTATTGTTAAATCTGTCTGAATAATAATTAAATGAATATATTAAGAATTTGCAAGGAAAAAAATAGATTTTGATGATGTAACAATTGTTTTTATTAGCACAGAAATAAATAAAAAAACATTTATTTTAAAATATTTTTCATATTCTCAAAGTAAAAACTAAAATGTTTAAATGTATTTGAATAAATGTGTATCTTGCAGTATTATACAAGTTCAATGAAGTAAAATATTTTTTCCTTTCTTTCTCTTATTGGTGAATCAAAATCTAGATTAAACATTTTTTAAAGGTTTCAATGCATTCATTTGTTTATGATTATTATTGATATTTATGATATTTTATTAGCACTAATTCTTATCATATGACAGACTCCCTCAAATCCACAGAGTTTTTGACCAGAGGTTGTGCGGATTTTAGAAAATTGCGAATTTCTGGTGATTGCTTTTTTTACATTTTTAAAATAGTAATTTGGATGTAATTCACAATGCAATAAAATTTATAATGAATGCTTACAATATAACAAAACATTGAAATAAGTAATAAAATACAAAATAAAAATTTAGATAAATTATAAAATCATTTAAATCATTAAAAGGTCAAGCTAATAATCAATAATGTATGTATGTCTAAGTATTCATTATAAAGATGAAATGAATTTTTCCTAAATTATCAATGAAACATGCCTCATAAATTTACAGTATTAATTCACATCAAAATCATAAAACAAGGAAGTTTTATTTCAGGTTTAGTCAGACTTAATAAATAAAAAACTTAAATAATACATAAATATATTTGGTAAGAAGATTATGACTTTCAGTGATATCAGCAGTATCTTGAATTTTTTTTAGAAATAAATTTATTCTTACTTCAAGAAAAAACATGAAATCAATAACAATAATAAAAATTACAAATTAAAATATGTATGGAATTGATATCAAACTAAAAAAGTTAAACTTTATTAATATATCTGAACTGAATGTTTCATTGTTTACATTCATAAATTATGTACAGAGTTTAGAGAGTTTTGGATTTTAGGATTGCAGATTTGAGGGAGCCTACGTTATTAGCCTACGTGAGAAAGGAGGATAATGATTTAGCTATTCAAGATTTGTACATAATGTGCTAGAAAATTTAGTGTTGTATTGCAAGTTTTTTTTTTTTTGGGGGGGGGAGGAGGAAGGGGATGCATTTTAAAAAAGGTCAAGAAAAAGTTATAATCTGCTGTAAGTCGTATAGGAAAATTAAGATTTCTGCTAAATATGGACATATAGCCCTTAATAACTAACATATCTCAACTTTAAATTTATAGAAGAATTGAAATTTACTTATATTATTTTCACTGTTGTCATTTTTATCGGTTAATTTTTTTTCCATTGCACCTTTTTCTGTTGCAGTTTTCTCAGTTGATCTTTTTTCCTAAATTTTTTACATCACTGGCCAACAAACTCATATGTATTATGGATTCAATTAATCCAATCCAAATCAGTAAATAAAAACACAAAGTTATAGCATAGTTAATAGTTATCGAATAACATATATCAGACACACATATATATTTATTTATATAAGTCAACATTTGGATGGAGAATGGTTTTGGGGTTTGTGGTTCATGAACAGTTCATCATCGGACACCACAATTTTTTGGAAGTGCTTGCATTAGATGGCTGCAAAAGGTAGCTTTTTATTTTTTATAACGAAACCTACCTAAAATATTAAATATCATCTAAATTAAATTCATTTATCAATGAAATTATACTTAATAAATCAATTTATTTAATATTGTATAATGAGCAATAGCACCATAGCATTCTTGCTTTGTAATACAGGGTGTTTATAAAGTCCTGGAATCATTTTGATGTTTAATAACTCATAAAATAATAAAGATAGATTGAAATTAATAACATAAATGATTAGATAGACTCAAAAAGTCTCATGATCCTTGTCAATGAAATTCCACATGTGCCCTTTTCGTCGCACAGAGAATTTCAAGTCGATAGTCAATTCCATGCCAGGTAGCAGCAAGCATGTCGGCATCCACAGAGGCTATTGTGGTTGTAATTCTGGCTTTTAAGTCATAAGTGTTTTACACTCTCTTGTAAACATTGTCCTTTACAAATCCCCAAAGGAAAAATTTCAACGGCGTTATATCAGGTGATCTGGATGGCCAAGGAATTGGACCACCTAGCCCAATCCATCTTCCTGGAAAATGGTCATTCAAAGAAGTACAAACAATGGTACCCCAATGGGGTGGTGCACCATCTTGTTGCAAAAAGACATGTGGATGAAGCTCTTCTATGTGTGAAAATATGAAGTTTTCCAACATATCTAAGTATACAACTGATGAGACCCTCTTTTCTGTAAAAAAGAAAGGCTCAAATCTGTTCATTCTCTTGTGATGTATGCATTCTCCTTAATAATATATAGAATAAAACATCCCATACAAAAGTAACACAGGACAAACACATCAAAAGTAAACATAACATTGCAATAGTTACCAAAAACAGAAAAGAGAAAAATGCAATTAATAAGCAGACTATATTTAGAAAAGTACACATATTTAGACTGGAAAGTGAAATTATCTGAAATTAACCACACGCGCAAATGACATTTACAAAAGTAAAGATATTCAAACCTGAAAAGGAAAATATATGAGCTATTCCATCAATAAATGTCGTAAAATTGTTTATATCTTCATTATTTTACGTGTTATTAAACATCAAAATGGGTCTGGGACTTTATAAACACCCTGTATTTACCTTTTTTTTAAAAAAACCACAACGGTGCTATATCATTACACTTAAAATAAAACGTGTGCAGGGAATTGAATGATGACATTACTGGAGATTTAAAAGCGTTAAATTTTACTGAAATCGACAATGTAATTGATAAGAAATATCAAAACAGAAAGTTTGTTTTTTAATTAAATAAAATATATACATATATATTTTTTAAATTATTTTCCTATCTTCTATTAATATTGACAAGTTAAAACCTTTCAAATTGTATCAATAGAAAATGTTTTAAAAGGAACTATTACATTAATTTCTAATAAACCTAAATTAGTTACAAAAAAAAAAAAAAACCCTATCCTACGTTTGTTAGTGTATAAGGAATTAAATTTTTAAAAATTAAGTTACTAATTATTATTATCATAAGCTTCAGCTCTTCAAATTATTGAAAAATTAAACTTTATTTGTAAAATTATATATATGTAATAATAAAAAATTTTCACCTTAATTCTAAATTATTTGCAAATTATTTTTATTATTTAACTTTTCCCCTTACTTTTTCTAAATATTTAATGTATTATTACTGTTTTATAAGTAAAATTTTATTAATCAGAAAAATAAAACAAAACAATTATTTTCCAAAGCAAAGAAAATCGCACCAAGCCCTGCATTCTGTTATGTAAAAGGTCAGAGAAAGTAATTGGCAATTAATAAAAACAATTCACAATCCATTCACAAATCATAATTTCAGGGTTCCATTCTACAGTAGAACCCCGATAATCCAGATCGTTTTTTTTCATTTTACTTACCCATCATACGTAGTATAGGGTAAGTCTTGCAATCGTTTTGAAAATTGAAAAAAACTTTTTTGACGGATTTACACGTTTCAGATACTGGAGATTCCGAAAAACATATTTTTAGGGAAAAAAAAATTTGCCGTCCATCCGTCTGTCTGTCTGTAGAAACTCTATCTTCCGAACAAATTGAGATAGAGACTTGAAATTTTGTATGTACTTAGTATGTAAGAATGGGACGAAGCCTATTTAATATCAGTCAATTATCCGGAACTATTTTTTTCGAACTCTCGAAAAATTCGTTCTGATGAAAGGTAGATAAAAATTTTAGTAAATTTTTCTTTTCAGGAATGGACATAAAAGGCAATAAGATAACACAAATTTTGCATAAAGAATGAAGTCGATTGGATTATGAGTTGTCGAGATATTTGTAATCCTGTTTTTCACATTCTTTCATTTTTCATGACCCTGTATTTCATTCAAATTTCAATTCAGAGGTATATTTTAATTGAAAATGAGACGCCTAATCCAACGCAGTTAACTGTTAGTTAATATTATTATTATTTTTGGAGTTAGAAGGATGTTTCTTTTATGCAGTTTGGTACTCTTTTTTCTTGGCGTTTTATATAATTTGTCGAAATTGATACATCAGCAATTCATTAATAGAGCATTACTATGTATATTAACAGTATTTAAAATTTGTTTTGGAATTGCAATTCATTGTATAAATAGTTTTCACATGTTTTATTATCATATGCATATCCATGATGGGTAAGTATTACGGTGGCCCCCAACGACTAGTTTTCTTTCAAGTTTGAGAAGCGATTCATGAAATTTTTTTATTATTATTATTCAGACTACAATGATGTAATAAATTAATGTTATGGAAATTAGCCAATCACTTCTCAAACTTGAAAAAAAAAATTTAAAAAACGATCCAGATTATCGTGGTTCTACTGTATTATATTCAGGATGATCATAATTGGAACCTTTCTTTTGACTGAAAACTTTTACTTTTAAAATAAAATGTATCCCAGTACATATATGAAAGAAAGGATGATGCAATTATTGTTGAGAAAAAACTAAAAACCTCCATATTCCTATGAGGATTTTTAATTCTTTCGTTACACACACTGATAATATGCAGGTACCTCAGTGAACCAAAACTCCCAAATTCTAGCTGAAAACTTCTATACCCCACTATTTCTTACTAGTTATGATAATATAGAAGTTATAAATTTTAGGTGAGTGAGGTAAACAACATGGATTAGCATTGATCTTTGTATGAAAGAAAAGAGAAAATTTTTAATAATACCTTTTTGCCAGAAACAAGATTCCTCGGACAACTTCAGAAAAAATTTAAACATCTATTCTTTCATGTTATCTGGATAAATGTAAATACTTTAATGATATGAATGTAAAACTTAATAGTACTTATTTGTTTTGAAAAGAGCTTAAATTTATCAGCTTTCTAAATATTCTGACATACAGCCTTTTTTTATCACTGTTGTTACAGCATTAAATCAGAGACGTTGAAATAGCACCGTCAACCCTGTAATTTATTTTTAAAAAAATTAATAAATAAATAAAAATAAATATTGGGAATAATGATTAGGGGCGAGAGGCGCAACTTCACATTCTTATGAATATTCTTTAAAGATACTTTTAAAATGTTAAAGTCACAATATCTTTTTCTTCTGCCTACACTCCTCTCATTAAAAACAGTAATTTTCCTAATACTCAGTATGAAAAAAATAAAGTGGTTTTCTCTTTAAAAATTGCTTGAATATTTAAAAAAAAACTGTTTTTTTTTAATTTTTCTTATATATCTTCTATCGTTTTCTAAGAAAAAATGCCGTGATCTAAGTACAAACAAAACTGTTTTTTTTTTCACCAGTATAGCCCCAGTACTTACCTGAGAATCCATTTAACAGTAGGAAGATACTAGAATTTCAAAATTCAGGTTTTCATTTTTTTTTAAACTGCTTTAACATGTTGACGTTAAACTTTATATTAAGTACACTTAGTATACAATCAACTATTTAAAAATATTTCCTTTTACTTGAGCATAAAACAGTTAAATTCACTCTTAGAGCAACAGTCTTTTAAAATTAAACGTTTCAATAAAAACTAAATCAAAACTTAAATCAATTAGAAAAGAAAAGTAACAATGCTTTAAATGATAGTTCGGCAAAGATGAAATTTGCGAGAAAAATTTGTGTACTCATATGATCAAAATACAAATTGCAACATTTTTAGTGCATGAGTAACCAGTATACTTTATACAAAATATCTTACTACAAACATATTTTTATAAAAGTGAGTTGAGTCTATAAATTTATGTTTTAAAAGCTACCAAATATTACAAACAGGTGAAAGGGGAGATAGGGCCATATATGCAGTAAAATATTAGTAAAATAATGATAAAATAGAGTAAAAGTTATTCTTACATCTATAAATATTACACGACGCCAATGCATTAAATGAATCATGAGTTACGGCAGTAAATCATTCATTGAATGGAACAATGGAACAATGTAAGTTAATTCATCGCAAATGAAGCACAAATCTTTCTAAATTCTTCTAGTTTTTTAATAAAAGAAAATTATAATCTACGTGTTCTTACATGCACAATTCCTTATTTCTATCTATTTGTTGCAGTGATATTAAATTAATAGTTAAGACCATTGGTGTATAGCCAATTTTTATTAATGTTGGGATCGATTAATGTATTTTTCCACTCTTACACCAAAGAGGTTGATTTCAGAAAACATCGTTGTTAAACATGGAAATAGAGCTTTGAATAAAGTTTTTTGATTGAACTTTCTTATTTACAATTTTTTATTGGTTTTGAGTTTTTCAGTATTCATTCTAGCTCAGCTTTCGTGATTCATTCATTGCGCTGGCGTCTGTTTTAGTCGTCTGTGACTTAAGGTAAATATGGACCAAAAACATAATATGTAAGGCGTCTGTCTTCCTCTGATTCTAATAATAGCAAATTTTTAAAACAAAAAAAGTAGTGTTTCATCCTCTTTGCTAAAGTAAGTTAATGGTAATTCTTTACTAAAAATTCTCCAACTTGCGATTTGATCAGGTGATCGCAATAAAATTTCATATGTCTCAACTTTTATATTTGCTGATATTTAGACATATAAAATTAAACGTATTATGAAATTTTTTATTCTGGTTGGCATTTTTATTTATCTATTGATTTAAATGTAGTTTGAGTTACGATTTTTGGGTTAAACAAAGAAAAAAATATATTTGAATTTTTATGAAGTATCTCTGTTAAATATTTAATTTTGAGGGAGTCGACTGTATTATAAATTCCTTGATATAATTCTGGAAGGCATATTAAGGCATTCACTTTTTTTTCAAATAAAATGTTTCTTGCTCAGTTATAATTAAAGAAACAGATAATGGTATTATTACTGTTTCACTCTTATTGTTTTCTTAAAAAATGTGACCTGATTTTAAATATTAAAAGGGCTTGTAAGAATATAAAGGAGCTTTATTCAAACCTAATATACTCTGTACTTTTATAAAAGTGATGGACATACTCTGCATTAAAAGTAACAATGTTCTCTTGTACCGAGAAATAGAGGAAAATAATCTGGAAAAGTCAAAATTCTGACTATCTTGTTTTTGATAATATCCACCTATTCCCTGAAACCTTCATTTATCTATTGGTACTGATTTCTTATTACTTGTATCTATAACTAAAAGTATGCATGGATTGATGCAGTTTACTGTGCTTGGAGAAAAACTTTATTTTTTTCTTTACAATAATAAAAATATGGGTTTAAAATCATCTCAAATTTTACTTTTTATTAATCTGTTAAATTTTCCTTTTGGTAACTTTAACAGAGCTTCATTGACATTAGTCTGGAAAATCCCAAAGTTGAGGAATGTTCTTTGTGTATGTGAAAAGTTTATTTTTCAACATAGAATTCAATAGTGTTGCATTTTAATGGAATGTAATTGTTTGAAGTGCCTGTAAAAACGATTTCTGGTATCGATTCTATTCCTTAACTTCTGTTTAAACATTTTCAAATAATAAAAATATTATTAATTTTATTGTTGTTTATATTTCTTAACTTTTTTATAGCTTTGTTAAAGATTGCACGCCAAGACACATGTGGATAGCAGCAATTAATCATAAACATTGAGAGTCCTTCAGAAGATAGTTCACTGTGATCTGCATATTTCACAGAGGACAGGGTTGATTTGACGTTTGTATCATGTGTCATGCAGAATGATGAAATGTTATTTACTCTTCTCGGATATTCTTTAGGTGAGACAATGAATCCATTTTTGTCATTTAAAACGTTTCTTGTGCCCTTATAAACAATATGCCAGCTAACATCACTTACATAAGGATATGGTTTGTGCTCAGTTGAAATTTTTTCCAGTCAGTTTGACACTCTACTAGTAAAGCTGCCAGTTCATCAACAAGAATATATAAGTCAATAGAAAGAAACCATGTTTATTTTTAAGAAGTCAATAATGTTAATAATAAAATACAATGGAACTTTCATTTAAACATATCTCATCGTTACACTTAAATACTTCATTATAAATGAAACTTCTTAAAAAAA
This sequence comes from Maratus speculifer, assembly GCA_964019185.1. Taxonomy (NCBI): domain Eukaryota; kingdom Metazoa; phylum Arthropoda; class Arachnida; order Araneae; family Salticidae; genus Maratus; species Maratus speculifer. Next base: position 5,200,363 of record CAXHSM010001557.1, read on the forward strand.
TCAACTTAATTCATGAATTTTATGTAATAATATACACATTAAATCAAAAATACGCCTAAAATGGATACACAATAGAGTCCCTTAAATCTGCAATTTTAAAATCTACGCATAATTTATGGATGTAAACAATGAAAAAATCAGTTAAGATATAAGGATAAAATTTGATTATTTTAGTTTTATATCAATTCCATACATATTTTCATTTCTAATTTTTGTTAATGTTGTTGAATTCATGTTTTTTCATGAAGGAAAAATAAATTTATTTCTGAAAAAATTCAAGATATTGCTGATATTATTGGTAATCAAAATCTTCTTACCAGATATATTTATGCATTAATCAAGCAATAATTAATCATGCATTAATGTTTTTTTGGTTATTAAGTCTGACTAAATCTGAATTAAAACTTCCTTATTATATATGATTGTGATGCAAATTAATCATTATGGGGTAAGTTTCATTGAATAATTTAGGAAAAGTGCATCTTATATTTATTATCCATTATTTAACTTAAACTTTGCTTTTAATATTTTAATCAATTAAAAAATATATCTGAATTTTATTATTATTACTTAATTACTTTAATATTTTATTATATTGTAAGCATTCGTTACAGTAATCTCAATTGCATCATTTTTTACATTCAAATTACTGTTTAAAAAATGTAAACAAAGCAAAGACTAGAAATCCGCAAAATTGTAAAATCCACAAAACTTAAAAAAAAATGTATTTGAAACGGGGCTGTATTTTTTTTTATTTGATGTAGCCATAGTTAGAAGAATGTCTAGAGAAACATATAATAAATAGTGGTGAAGAAAAACTGAAGTAACTTTTCTCTTTCAATGTTGCGAATCCTTAACTTTTAAAATGACAGTGATATTACTTTATATATAAGTTTTTTACAAAAATAAATTACACTGTTCTTTAAAATTTACACTCATCTAAAAAATTCATCAGCAACCACTCATTATATCAATCCCATTTCCTCCTCCAAGACTCCCCCCCCCCCCCCACTGTCAGTTCTGAGTGTGTTTGTGAGAGAATGGCAATAGCAAGTGTTTGTTTTAGTGTGAAAAGTATTCTTTTGGATAGTGCCAAGAAGTATGGAAATGATTAGATGAATACACAAATCATTAATATAATTTTCATACAATCTGCAGAGATCAATTCATATATCCATCGCAGCAGCAAACAGAAAGAAAAATAATATGTAAATAAATAAAGAGCCAAGATATTTTTTCTCTCTCCTTTCATTATTATACTGAAAAATTAATTCTTTAAAATTTCTGATCATTGACACTTTGGTGAGTGGTATATTTTTTTAATTTTATTTTCCGTATTATTCCAAGGGCTACATTCTTCTGTCTTTTTATTCTTTACAATCTGTATGAATATTTTGATGACAGTTTTTTAAGCAATGTGGTCAACGGAATAATGGAAAAGTACCATATGTATTGCCATCAGAAAACACATCTTTGAATGTAATCTTTATAGTACAGTCATATGAGAAAGGGAGTTAAATATCGATTACAAAATTCTGTTTTATAAGAGCCAGATTAAGTACAATAAAACAATGTAAAAATCTATATTTCTCAGAACTTTGCACATATAAAAATGTTTGTTGTAATTGGAGATTCACGGTAAGCTACCACAATTAATTAAATATTAGTAAATTAATAACTAATGTATTACTTTAATGTATTTTTTATTTTTTTAAAAAATTTTAAATAATTTTTGCAAAAAATAATAAAAAAATTCAAAATTTCTGATTTTTTACTTAAAATGTATTTTGTTATCTCAAGTTTATTCTGGATTAAGTTCCATTCAAGGATTCATCGATTATGAATTGATGAAAGAAAAAACTTGTCCGTGTCAATTTCCCTTTTAATATTTAATTAGTACTTTTTCAGCGGATTATCAAGCATCAGAATCTTCTAGAATTTTGAAAATTTATTTCATGCTTTTAAATAATACTGATTTAAAGTATGTCTTTTGTAATATGTTTACCGTAAAATACCGTTAATCCGCCCCCCCCCCCAAACGAAAAGAAAAATCGTACAATAGTTAGGGGAGGGCGCTTACACGGGATTTTTTCGCGATCGTTCAACAAAATTTACAGGAATGAATCATCATAAAATGAATGAATCGTTGAATGAATCATAAATATTTATACTTGAAAAAATTTGGATTTTTTTCTTTTTTAAACGTAAATTCTGTCGAAAAAAGGAGAAATTAGTAAAAAAAAGCCAAAACAAGCATGAAATCAATTAAAAAATCTTGAAAAAACGCGCATTTCATCAAAGATTCATGATTCGTTCATTTCAAAATGATTGATCTCGCTCTCAATCGCCTTTGAGAATCGGGAGGGAGGGCGCTTTCTCGGGATTTTTTGAAAATTTCAAATTCTTTATAAAGTGGGGAGGGGGCGTTTGATCGGGAAGGGCGGATTAACGGTATTTTACGGTAATCATATTCTGTAATGCATATCCTGTATAATAAACATCTGTGGTGTACATTTATTTTATTTATTTTTACATAATAACTAAAAGCAAATTAGTTTCATGTCGCTTACAAAATTTTTTCTGCTAAATTATTTTATCTGCTATGATTTCACACCTTTTGGGGGAAATTTTTTCCATGAGTAAGCCAGAAATCTGTATTTATTTCAGTTTTATCTAGAAATTTGATGTCCTCAAAATGTTACTTTATGTTTGTATTTCTTCCAATGCAATTTGAGTTATATTTTTTTAAGGAGGTCGATCTAATATAAATTATTTTCTAGCTGATGCCCTTCATAAAATTCCATTCCATTGTCAAAAAGGAAAAAAGAATTTAAATGGTGAAAATGTTGCTAAAAATGTATGGTGCAGCACTAAACCGCATACCTTGCATGATTCGTTCAAGATTTAAAGATAATCTAGATTAACATAAAAGATGCTTAAAATATCCTCAAATCTCATTGAAAATAAAGTAGTTCTTAGTGATACATCAAAGGCGTCTACTGCTTAGCCAGAGATTAAAGACCTGTCACGTGAGTTAAAGGTCCGAGTAAGACGAGTCTATTCTTGATAATAGGATGAAGGCAGAGAAAAGGGGTTTCCTCTAATACAAACAGCCAAAACAGGAATGACATGCGGTCAGGTCAGACGGGTTGGGAGAAACCTGAATTTCGTCCCTTCCTAATGCTTCCCTACCTTCGGAACATTCCATTATTTTGGCAGTATGCCAATCCAGTTCTTTAAACGCTGGTCCAGCAGTATATCAGTAGAAAAAATAACTAAAATCAAAAGCCCCAAACAGAAGCCTCACTAAATAGGAGACAGGGGGAGCTTCCTCCCCCCCCCCAAACGTTTGCATATGCTGTTACAGATAGCAGATTAAAAACTGAACTAGCAAATTTGTTCAAAACTTTAATGAAAAACTATAATCAGAGCCGTGCTTCGAGAATTTTTGCGAGGCCTTTTCTTCTAGTTTCATATCGAATTTGGCCGTAACTAGGCAGATGCCAGGGGGTCGGGGGCACAGCCCCTAAAACATTTTGAGGCTCCTCTGGAAAAGATTTTATAGACATAAAGGAAAAAATCCAAAAATCTTAATGAAATTCTGTTAAAAAAATCAAATTTAGTTTTGAGGCCCATGTTTTGCAGAAGTACTAAATCATAGCATTTGTACAAAAAGTACAAATTAGTATTTCATTTGCACATCCTTTTTGATATATGAAGCTAAGAGGATGTGTAACTTTGCACTAACTGTACACTTTAATTTTTCATTCTGCATTCTATTTGTTTCTTAGCATAAAATGAAGTTATTACAAACCGTTTTATAAGAAACATAGTGCTTAAAATGTGTTTGTTTGTGCATTTGTCAGATGGAGAGAGAGGAAGAGAGATTAGCCCCTCTCCTTACATTTTTTTGGACTCCCATGAATATGTGGAACAAAATTGGAAAATTTTATTCCAAATATTCTGTAACAATGCCACAGCATGTTCACAAAACTAAACTAAGGAAACTAAACGACTACAAGGAATATTTTATGCTTTCAAATTTCCGTGCCTAATTTTTGATTGATAAAAGTTTTACATTTTATGAATTCAAATTAAAAAAAAATATATGAACTTAAAAAAATGCTTAGATATTTTAAAAATTCAATTTGCCCCCCCCCCTTTTTTTATTTTACCCTAGCACGAGGCCTTTCTAGACGCGAGGCCCTGTGCTGCCGCACCTTTCGCACACCCCTTAAGACGGCTCTGACTATTTCTATACTAATTCTTTACTAATACTATTTCTATTTCTAATAAATTTGATGAAATTTATCAACATAATTAGAAATATTATTCAGCTTTTTACAAATAAAAACTATACATTTTCCAATTGTGATAACTTGGTAAAACTATTACTAAATTAGTTGGCAAACGGCCGAGAACTATTTATGTTTGCTTTTCACTTTGTTGGCAAATAATGAATTTTGATTTATCAATTTAAGGCTCTCTCCCCCACCAATAAAAAGTCTTTGCGAGGGTCCTGGCCCCAAAATGCAGATTTTTTGAAATTGCATGGGTGAGAAAGCCTAAATTTTAAAATTTTATCGACAAATAGAGGATTTGTCAGTTATTAAGCTACGCTAATTTGTAGTAGAGCATTACGAATAAATCTAAAATGTTTGTAACTTTTTGTATATGTGTTTGTTAAATTTTCAAAATAATTTATTGGTACAGTACTAAATTGCAAACATATGATTCGTTCGAGATTTTAAGATAATCTAAATTAACATAAATGATGCAAATAGTGTAAAGCATTCCAAATCTGTGTTAATTTTTCCTATCGTCATTGATTTGAAATCGTATAAATGCTATTTGCTGCTAATTGTCTTTGCAAAGGTTTCCCATTCAAACATACTTTTGTTTATTTTGTGTGATTTCAAATCGATTTTGATTTAGTTGTCAATAATTTTGTTCTTATCCATTAAAAAGTAAATTCATTTGACACCTCCCAGCATACACACAGGTCGAAGTGATTGATTTCTTTCTTACATTCATATTTCTTACATATTTCTATTGTTTCATATTCTACTCTTAAAAATAATTGACTTGCAGAATTAAAAATTGTGCTGAAATGCTTACAGCTATAATATGTAGTTATTCTGTAAATTTTATAATAATCAAAATAGGTCAGGTTGAAAATCGCTCTCTTTTGTGTTGATCTTATACAGAATGACACATAGGTTTTTACAAAGACTATTATTATTTTAGCAATGTTTTTCTTTGCAATAATACAGTTACTAATTAAATAATTTATTATACATAACACTCTGTGCATAAGTAATGCTTATATTTGATTGTTTATATTACTACTTTCATTTGATCTGATGTCCTATGAATGGTTACAACCATGTCAGTTTCAATGCAGGTTGTTCTCCAAAATCAGATGATTAAAGTGAAAAAAAATCAGCTCATTGTTTTCTTGCTCCATATTGGCATTTCTGGTGTTCCATATTCAATTCTTTGGGAGGGACATTTCAAATTAGATGCACTTTTAATAATGCACCATAATATCACATCATTTACAATTAATGCATACCCCAACTGTGCATCATCACTTGCTCTTTAAAAAAATGATGCATTATTCTCTCAAGATAACTGCTTACAAATACTGTTGATAGATAAAGATAAATTGATTGATCTGAGAGCTTTTCTTTGTTTTGATTCCAATGCATAATATAAATTTTTTAATTTCATTTTTAGTAACGTACAGTATTATTTGTTATAAATTTAAGAACTATTTCGACAAATTCACATCTCAAAAATCTCCAAATCCTCTCAAATGTTAGCAATAAAATTTTTAGTTCAGGTATAGCGACAAAATTACTTTTTAAAAAAATTTATATTGATTTAGTGTGCAATTTAATATGTAATTCTAAATAATATTGCTGAACTAATGCTTTCATTGAAGGAATTATAAACGTATTTTTGAAAAATTTCAAGATACTGATAGTAGCATTAGTAATCAATTTTTTTTCCATGTATGCTTATGCATTAATCAAGCACTTTTGATTATTAAGTCTCATTAAACATGAAATAACACTTCATTATTTTATGATTTTGTTGTCAAATAGTAGATAATATTTAGAAGGCAAGTTTCACTGAATAATTTAAGTATAATTTACTATGCACACTTAATTATACATTATTAATTATTTGTGTGACTCATACTTTTAATATTTTAATCATTTAAAGATTTATCTTAATTTTTATTATTTTAGATTATTGTATTATTTAATCATTTAAATTTTTAAACCTTCATTACAAGTTTAATTTCGATTACATTATTACATTTAAGTCACTATTAAAAAATATGAACAAAGCAATGAACATAGAAATTTTATATCTGCAGCAGCTCTCGTCCCAAGCTGTGCATATTTCAGGGAGTCTGCTGTATTCTATTTATTAAAAAACTTATTTCCCCCCAAGTTGAATTATAATTATTAAGTTTTTAAAGACAATTCTGAAAAGTTTTGGTGCAGTTTTTCTTGAAAAACAATTGCTTTGATCATAACCTAACTTTTAAAATCTATCTCTTTATATGGTTAATTTTATAAATGTTCATTTATATGCTTCTCTTTATTCTACATCATAATTTTCAGTTCTGGATGGTGAATTTTGGATAGTAATGTACAAATTTTCTCTGATAATTTCACGTGTTTATTTGTTTTTTATATCAGCCCTAAGGATGAATTGTCCAGTGATTACACATATGTGTGTAATAGAATTGTCCTTCCACCAAAATAATTTCTTTACGTATTATTGCTCATAAAATGCATAATTGCTTCCTTAAATATGAAATTATAGAAATTTCTCCTTCATTTGTTTTAATTATTTACAGATGTTGTTTAAAATGTTTTTACTTACAAATGATTTGTTTGTAAATGTTTGCTTTTTTACTATTTCAGATATATATTTTTAATTTTTATTTGGAGTACCGTAGACTCCCTCAAATCCGCACAGCTTGGAGCCAGAGGTTGTGCGAATTTTAGAATTTTGCGGATTTCTGGTCATTGCTTTGTTTACATTTTTTAAACAGTAATTTGAGTACAATTAATAGTGCATTCGAAACTATAATGTATGCATACAATATAATAAAATATTAAAATAAGTAATAAACTAAAATAATAAAAAATTGGGTAATTTTTTAAATGATTAAAGTACTAATAGCAAAGGTCAAGTTAATAATCAACAGCGTATGATTAAATATTCATTAAAAAGATTAAATGTATTTTTCCAAAATTATTCAACAAAACTTGCCTCATAAAAGAACATAACTAATTCACATCAAAATCATAAAATAAGGATTTTTTTTTCAAGTTTAACCAGGCTTAATAATCAAAAAATCTTAATTAATGCATAAATATATTTGGCAAGAAGATTGTGATTACCAGTGATATCAGCAATATCTTTAATTCTCCCCCCCAAAAAAATTCTTCCTTCATGAAAAAAACATAAATAGAGTATTATTAAGAAAATTACAAATGAAAAAATATATGGAACTGATACAAAACTAAAAAAATTAAATTTTGTCCTGATATCCAAACTAAAAGTTTCATTGTTTACATCCATAAAATATGTGCGGATTTTAGAGAATTGCGGATTTCTGGTTTGCGGATTTGAGGGAGTCTACTGTATATATATTCGTTTTAAAGTCATTTAATTTATGATAGAATTTATTCATTTTATTTGTTGTTATTTTAGTTAAAGTTTATCCTTAAGAACATCTACCAATTAGGAAACGAATCTGGCTCCTTTTATATAATAGTCTACTGAAGTTTTTAATATGGTTAAAATTTTATTTCAATTTAATTTTCTTAATTGATGTTAAATTTTAATTCTAAGCTCATTTTGTCGTAAGTTGCTTTTTAGTGATTCATAAAAAGTGATGATTAAATTTTATTTCTTGCAGATGCATAAAACCCTAAATATAGATAAAAAATCACACCTATCAAAGTCGTCTTTAAATTGTGAGATATGCAGAAAAATATTTCTTCACAAAAACTTTCTGGAAAAAAACTTTCTGACAATCAACAACGAAAGTCACTTGTTCGTGAGCTTTGGGAAAATCTTTCTGAGAAGAGTAATTTAAGCAGTCATCTCATAACTCCTACTCGTAAGAAGCATTTTATATGTGAGATATGCAATAAGGAATTCTCTCAGAAGAGTTATTTAAATAAACACCTCTTAATTCATTCTGATGAAAAATCATTTGCGTGTGAGGTATGCAACAAGACATTTTCACGAAAAGACATTTTAAGTAGGCATCTGTTAGTTCATACTGGCGAAAAACCTTTTGTGTGTGAGATATGCAACAAAAAATTCTCAACGAAAAGTAATTTATGTACACACCTCTTAATTCACACAGGGGAAAAACCTTTTGAATGTGAGCTATGCAACAAGAAATTTTCACAAAAAGGCATTTTAAACAATCATCTGTTAGTTCATACTGGTCTTCGTACTGGTGGAAAAATTTTTGTGTGTGACATATGCAACAAAAGATTATCACGAAAGGAAAGTTTAAGAAAGCATCTGTTAATTCATACTGGTATAAAACCTTTTGTGTGTGAGATATGCAACAAGAAAATCTCACGAAAGGGTGATTTAGGAAAGCATCTATTAACTCATACTGGTGAAAAACCATTTGTTTGCGAGTTATGCAACCAGAAATTTTATCATCAGAATCATTTAAATAGACACCTCCTAATTCATACTGGTGAAAAACCTTTTGCTTGCGAGCTATGCAGCAAGAAATTCTCGCGAATGTGGGATTTAAAACAGCATCTGTTAATTCACACTGGTGAAAAACCTTTTATATGTGAACTATGCAGCAAGAAATTCTCTTATAGGAGTGTTTTAAGAAGACATCTATTAATTCATACTGGTCAAAAACCTTTTGTGTGTCAGATATGTAACAAAAAATTCTCAGAAAAGGGTAATTTAAGAAGACATCTTAGAATTCATATTGGTGAAAAACCATCTGAGTGTGAGATATGAAACTATAAATTCGCACGAAAAAACCTTTTAAGCAGGCATCTATTAATTCATACAGACGAAAAACCTTTTGAATGTGACATATGCAACAAAAAATTTTCAGGAAAGAATCAGTTATTTAGACACTTCTTATTTCATAATTGTAAAAATGGTTTTGTGTGTGAGATATGCAGAAGAACTTCTCTTGTAAGATTGCTTTAAACAAGCATATGCAAATTCATGCTAGTGAGAAATTTTTTGTTTGTTAGACATGCTATAAGAAATTCACTCGTACGAGTAGTTTAAGCAAGCATTTCTTAATTCTTTTTACAGGGAAAATTTTTGTGGTTGTCATATGATAAAAAATTTTCCCTAAAGCAGACATCAATTATTCATTGATGTGAGTATTTTTTTGTGTGCAACATATAAAACAAATACTTCTTGCATAAAAACAGCCTAAGCTAAGTGAGATTTTTATACCAATGTCTCATTGGGATTGGACAAATATGGTAGTATTATGACATGTGTTTTGAGCGAATGGAGTGTGTGATTCCGAGTGTATGTTACTTTTTCTAAATATTAAACACACGTGATGGTATGATTTGTACGGTATGGTCACTGACGGAAAAACTCGGTCTAATACAGAATGCTATATATCATCTCCAAGACCTTTCAGAAGCGCTAATTGCAGCTAACACTCATATGAGTGCCATTTCCCTGGACATAACCTCTAAATTTGCACATGTCCAACTTTTTTACCAAATATACTGAGATGTAAAAATTATTAAAGATTGTCATAGGCCATTCTTTTATAGATCGAATCATGGGAGACGATAGTATTCTCGAGTGACGCACCCTATGCTAAAACACTAAAATGGTTGTAGAATGATAGAATTCATAACTCACTTGAGATCAACTTAAATGTGAAAATGTGTCATTTAATAACTGAATAAATGTAGCTTATGTATTGTTATATTATGGTTTCCATAATTTTTGAAACAGTCATATCTACAGTCTAATCTTATTCTGAATTTTTTTAATTTCTATCTGCAGTATATTTTAACAATTACAAATGTATTTTTGAATTAAATTGCATGGCTTAAGTATGTCATATTTTTTCCTCGGAAACTGACTGGGCAATTTATATTAATGTATAATGTCAATCTGTTTTACAGGAAGGGAATAAGACTAGCTTTTTCTTATTTGTTTTATAATCTGCATCAAAAATGGATCTTCCTTTTTTCCAATGACTTGTCAACTAGCTATGAAATTCCATTTCTTTATTCATTTGCACACTCCACTTTTAGGAGAAAATATCTCCGATTGAATTTGAAGCATTGGTTAAAGCTTTCAATTACTTAACTTACCTATCAGGGTTTTATCCTCAGTGTGGATTTTACATTTATTTTCAGATGTTTGTTTTCACTTTATTATGTAAGTCAATAAAGAATAGCTGTCATTTGCGATCAGATTTTGCACATTTTTATGTACGCAGCTAATATTTCTTAAACCATAAAATAAATTAAATTCTGCATAAATGTTGTTTGTTTTATATTTGTATATTTATTCTAATGTATCATTTTTCTGCAATTTAATGAATCGGTTTATATATTTTTAAAAAAAATGGTTTTTCTCTTAATTTTCAAAAAGCTTAGAATAGTGATTAAAGAAATATTTTAGAGCAGTTACTCATAAAATACTTGACTCAGTACTCAGTTTACAAAGATAATTTACAAAATCAGAGTACTTAAGCATGTTATGTATGGACAATTTACAATGTTAAAATATGTTTATTTAGCAAATTTTTTCTGGACATCCTCATTCAAAGAACAGATAATGATAATTCACAGTTAATTTCTACTTCTGTCTATAGAAAACCGACTTCAACAGGTCAGTACACCAATTTTAAGTCAATTTGCCCACTCAGTCATAAGATTTCAATTATTAAAAGTTTAGCTTATAGAGCGATAAAATATTGCAGTAGCATTGAAGCTTTCGAAATTGAAAGAAATAAAATTTATGGAGATTTAATGAATAATGGTTTTCCTAAAAATCTCATTAGAAAAGTTTTCAAGAATACTTTAGATTTGATTAATTCAACTCCCCCCTCTTTTCAACAGATTAAACCAAATTTTTTTGTTTGTTTACCATATTATACTAATGTTTCGGAGAAAATTTCATCAGTTTTGAAATCATTTAACATTGGGGTTTCTTATAAACCATTAAATAAATTAAGTTCTTTCGTGAATAGCCACAAGTTTAAATATGAAAAAGAAAAATTAAGTGGCGTTGTATATAAGATTCCATGTAATGATTGCAATAATGTTTACATAAGTGAAACTGGCAGATCCCTGGAAATACGGCTTAAAGAACATATCAGTGCCTTTAAAAAAGGTAGATTAAATTCCAGGTTAGTACAACATGCACTTGACATGGACCACACCCCATCTTTCACCGATTCTTCGATTTTAAAAAATAACTGCATAGACTATCACTACAGAATTTTTATGGAGGCGTGGTTTACTAAATTACATCATTTAACCTTGAACGAATCAAGTCTTGTTCCTAATGAATATTTTGTTTTCCTGAATCATTAACTTTAACTTTAACTTTGACTGAGTCTGGTATATGCACATTGTTTTTGTTGTGAGTTGATTCGAATACTGAGGAGGCTATGCGGTGCATAGCGAAACGTTTATTAAATTTGTTCTCATTTTAATTGTTTTGTATTTAATTGCATTAAAGTCTGTCTAGTGTTTCCTAATTGAATATTTTAAATTCAGACGTTAAAATGTTTATATATCTTAGAAATTTTACAATGTATATATATTACCGTGAAAGACCAAAATTGGAAAATGTTGGCATTCACTGGTTAATAACAACGCATCCCAAACACGTACATGAACGATCGAATATTTGATTGTATTCTTAAGCATTCTGACCATCCCCAGTGTATGTCGACAAGCAAAGAAATACTCTGGTGGAGGCGGAAAAAAACGAAGCCGAGGCGAAGAGAGATGCGATAGACCGTTGCAAAATACTTTGTTCTGCTGCGAGTTAATCAGCTTTGTCAGTCTTACGCAAGGTTTGAAGATGTTCGCAAGGCTTTCATAAATTTCATAATTTTAAAGAACACATAAATATTCTGAACCTTTTTAATTATTTATTAAGTTATTACATATACTTGTGACATTTTGAAGTTATGGGCCAAAAGCATCATAGCCGGTTTCCTCTTTTTTTAAATGCACAGAAGTCATGGCAAGCGAGAGAAAAAAAATAAAAAAATAAATGTAGATGCTTCATTGAACTACGCATTGGCTGCTGCAACGTAGGTTATTAAACTGTAGTCATATAGAGCGGGAAATGCTCTCTTGCAAGCCGTTTTGAACAGAATCATCGAAAAAAGAATATTCCATCATAAAAACATTATTTCGCAATTCGTTTTTACCAAATCATGGGAAGAAAAAGGAAAGAATATCCATCATCATCTCCCAGCTTCCTCCTTAAATCTAAAACCAAAAACTTCCAGAATATTCTATAGTCTCTAACCATGATTTTCCCATGTAGACAGATTTCATGTCCAGCGTCGAGAGTTAAATTTCATTCTCGAAACTTTTCAAACGATAATTTTTATTTTTAAATATTGTTATTTAACTAATTTATAATCGAAATCAGAGTTCGAATATCCTGCAGACGATATTCAATTACAGACGATTAATTTTAAACAAAAAAGGTGAATTTATTGGTACGCAATAAATAGCAAACGTTGAAGAAAAAAATAAATAAATAAAAAGAATGCTATTTTTGAAATATATGGTTTTGGAATAAATTTAATAACACTTTCTTAATAAGAGTTGATAAAAACAGGGAAAAAATGAGTTTATTGAGAATTTTCAGAAATAAAGTTTAATTAAGAATATTTTTTATTTAGAGCCAATTTTAAATTTACGCATATTGGAATACATGTTTTTAAAGGCGAATTAAGAATTTATATCGTTTCTATAGAGATTAACAGATTGGATCTATTAACAGCATTTTAATTTAATAAGTTGGAAAAAGTACGGAATATTGTTAAAAGGGGAAAAAATTAAATTTGTAATATTATCCCCCCTCCCCAAATACTTTGTATGAAATTGATCTATATATATAAAATAAGAGATGTCTGTCTGCCTGATCGCGGATAACGCCGAAATTGTAACACTCAGATCTCTGAAATTTTTGTCATGAGTGGATGCGGCCACCAGAAAGTGCACCTCGCAGCCGAATTTTTAAATTTCAATCTAGAACTTTTTTTAAAAATTAAAACGTACTGGGCAAGAGGATATTTGCAGCTTTCCACTAACCCAACTCAACGAAGCAATCTGGTTTGAGGCTACTTGCTGCTCATCGCCAATACGCAGCAACGAAGAAGCCAGCCAATAAGAGCAAGCGGTAAATATAGGATTGAAGGGCTGCATTATCGCGGCGCGGCTGAATTGAATATTGAATCATTGAATGCTATCAACATCTATATAAACACGCGTATTTATAAATATTGCTCCTTTTGATGATTTATTTTCTTAGTTTTATTAAATTCTTCATGTTTTTTAAAAAACTTAGTTTTTAACTACGTAAGTTTTTTTTTTCCAATTTTTTCTTTTTTCATGTTAAACGTATAATGTCAGGTACATAGCCGGCAAGTTTAGGCCTATTTCAGCGAAGAGAATTTTTCTTTTTTATGAAGAGTTTCATATCAAATTGAAACGGTAAATAGGTTATGAATAAAGTCTTTATTTCTTTTTCAAATTCACATTGTATATGTATAAAAAAAACCTGGCTTGAAATCATATTGTCATTTTTTCGTTTGTTTGTTTTTAGGAGGGGAGCGGGAATTTTCGAATTGACTTCTGATAATCTGACACTTTCTTACAAAACTCATGTCAGAAAACAGTGTTCCCCCCCCCCCCCTCATACTAAAAGTTTAATTAAAACATGCATCTTACACTTCATTGAATGTATTCATTTCTGAGCAAACGCATAATATTGAAGAAATATTTACATTGTTATCTGCATTTGGCCAGATAAACATTTTCCTAATTAAAGTTTCAAGTTCATATCTTTTAAAAGAAGGGAAAAAAACCTGGCTGGAAAAAGTATTGATTTTCGTATTTTTAAAAACTACTTTTTTTTGGGGAGAAAGCGATTGGACTTTTTTCCATTTTTTTGACTAAATAGGTATAAGCAGCTTTGCAAATCATTATATATTTAAAGTTTCAATTTTTCTTTATAAAACTCATTTTGTTGACTAAATAGGTATAAGCAGCTTTGCAAATCATTATATATTTAAAGTTTCAATTTTTCTTTATAAAACTCATATGTCATAAAATGATTTTTTCCCCCTCAAACTTAAATTATTTTGATTAAAACCTCCATCGGTACTTATGTATTAAAGCCACCCCAACGGAACTGAATCTATATCGCCCCATTAAGTGTTTTCAATTTTGAAAGTGTTTTGATTTTAAATAGTGTCTAATTTTATGATTTGTTGCAGAAATTTTAAGTGTAGATTAACGGTACATAAAAACCGCCAAATCTGCAGCTAAGGTGGCATTAATACGTAAGTACCCTTGCATCTTATACTTCATTGAGTGTTTTCATTTCTGACAAACTCATATTTTAAAAATATTTACAATTTTCCGCCCATGAAAGGAGAGTTGTTTATGAAATGAAAACACTCGGTAAATAAGTCTTTTATCCATTTTTACCCAGTTATAAACTGCTTTGTAAATCATGAATATTTATTTAATGTTTCACATTCTAGCATTGACCCTAAGCCATTTTAGAAGGATGCAAAATCCAGTAGCCCTTTTCATTTGTTTGTATGTTCGGCAGCTCCTTTTTAACATTCTCTATTTGCTCCATGACAATTTCAATTGATCTGGAAAGGAAACCAGTTCCTTTTTATAAAGTGTACCTTTTTATAATAGAATTTCCTTTAAGAAAAAATGCACCTTTTTTTTTTTTTTTTTTTTTTTTTTTTAGAATAGTGTTCTTTCTTTGAAAATTAAAAAAAAAAAATGCCCTTTTTTTAGAATACTGATCCTGTTTTGTAAAGGTTAAAATTGCCGGTCGCCACCGGCCAATGGGCGACTAAATGTAAAAAATTGGTGATTTTATGTTATGCATCTAATTGCCAAAATGACGATCAATCATTTCCGAAGATTAAAAAAATGGTCATAAATTCAAAAATTAGGACGTAAAATATATTGCAAATTTTGACAAATGGTCGCAAAAATATCCATTTTCGCTAACTGTTTGATGATAAATTGCTAATTTTACCAAAAGATTGCGGGAAAACGCAAATTAAATCTCATGATTTCGACAAATTTTGTAAAAAAATCGCAGAAATAAGCAAATTTCGCCAAAAAATGATAAAAATACGGCAAATTTCATCAAAATATTGCGAAAATATGACAAATTTTATGAATATATCGTGAAAAAAAGCCAAACTTTTTTAAAAGATCGCAAAAAAACAGCAAACTTCTCAAAAAAAAAAAAAAAAAAAAAGGCAAACTTCCCCAAAAGATAACAAAAAAGGCAAACCTCCAAAAGTTTGCAAAAAAACTGCAGATTTAGTCTAAAAATCGCAAAAAACAGCAGATTTTGACAAAAAGCTGCAAATTCCATTAAAAAAGAAAAACGTGAAAAATGGCAAATTTTGCCAAAATATCACAAACAGCAAATTTCGTCAAAAAATCACTATTATACAGCAAATTTTGTAACAGTAAATGAACATTTTCATAATTGGTGATGGGGGAAAAATCATAGGTTTGAGCGAAGTTATGGTCCTCTGCAATTAGAGAAGTTTTCAGTTAATATTAATAAAAGAATCTATATTTTGACTGATTTCAAGGCACTGTGATCATTTAAAATAAAAAATATGTCAATGCAATATCCAATACAATGTAATTCACAAAATCTAAGCATAAATGTTGTGGAAAAGGTCAAATTTTTCCGTTACACAATATTTTTTTTTTTCAGTGGCATCCCTGATAGTAATTTGTGGCCACTAACTTGACAGTAGTGGCTACTAAACATTCAGCCTCCACTGGCTACTAATATAAATGTTGAATTTTAACTTTTACCGTTCTGAAAAATTCCTGACACGCAGCCTTTTTTTTTCTAGAGTCAACACAGATTTCTTATAAAATTCATAATGTGTCAGGAAATTATTCTTTTCTTTTTATCGATTGTGTTGACTAAATAGGTATAAACAGCTTTGCAAATCATTATATATTTAATGTTTCACTTTTTCTTTATAAAACTCATGTCAGAAAATTAATATTTTTTTCCCTCAAAGTTAAATAATTTTGATTAAAATCTGCATCGGTACTTATGTATTAATGCCACCACAGCTGAAATAAATCTATATATTGCCCCATTTTCCACCAAAATCCGATTTACTACTTCGTTTTTAAATAAAGTGTTTTCAATTTTGAAAGTGTTTTGATTTTAAATAGTGTCTAATTTTATGATTTGTTGCAAAAATTTTAAGTGCAGATCAGCGGTACTTAAAAACTGCAAATCTGCAGCTGCGGGGGCGTTAATATGTAAGTACCCCTGTATCTTACACTTCATTGAGTGTTTTCATTTCTGACAAAACTCATATTTTAAAAATATTTACATTACAATCTTTCACCCATGAAAGGAGTGTCACATATGAAATGAAAACACTTGGTAAATAAGTCTTTATTTCCATTTTTACCCAGTTATAAACTGCTTTGTAAATCATGAATATTTGTTTAAGGTTTCACTTTTTTAGCATTGACCCTAAGCCATTTTAGGACACAAAACCCAGTAGCCCTTTTCATTTGTAAGAAAAAAATGCACTTTTTTTTTTAGAATAGTGTTTTCTCTTTGAAAAAAAAAGTGTCCCTTTCTTAGAATACTGATCCCGATTTGAAAATTTACTGACGCACAGCCTTTTTTTTCTAGGGTCAACACCGATTTCTGATAAAATTCATAGTATGTCAGAAAACGGTTATTTTATTTCCTCCTCAAACTTGCATCTTACACATAATTGAATGTTTTCATTTCTGGTAAACTTATATTATTTAAGAAATATGTACATTGTATTGTTTTGGCCCAAAAATTGTAAGTTGTATTTGAAATGAAAACATTCAATAAATAAAGGCCTGATTTCCATTTTTGAGATAACTTTCTAAATCATTAATATTTATTTTTGATCATATTTATAAAAAGGAAATGTTTCAAATACATTATTTTTGCCCAAGAATGGAGAATTGCACATGAAATGAAAACATTCAATAAATAATAGTCATTTACTTTTATGCCCAGTTATAAACAGCTTTGAAAAACATTATTTATTCAATGTTTCACTTTCTTAATGTTGACTCTTAGCCATTTTAGAAGGGTGCAAAGCCCAAGTAGCCCTTTTTATTTCTCTTATGTGTCCGATGGCAGTTCAGTTGATCTGAGGAAATTAAAAAAAAAAAAAAAATGCAGTTCAAAATAATTTTTGTCAACAAAATATAAATGTGCCCCTTACAAAAAATTCTGGCCCTTTTTTTTTACTAGAGTCAACACTACTTTTTTATAAAAGTCATATGTCAGGAAATAGATATTCTCGCTACCCCCCCCCCCTCCTCCTCCCACTCAAACTTCAGTTGTGTTCATTGAAACATGCATCTTACACTTCATTGAATGTTTTCATTTCTGTGCAAATTCATAATATTTAAGAAATATTTACATTTGTTTTCGACAGCAATTGCATTAGTTTTATTTTAAAAGTTCATTTCTGGGCAATCTCATAATATTGAAGAAATATTTACATTGTTATCTGGATTTGGCGAGATAAACATTTTTCTAATTAAAGTATCAAGCTCATATCTATTAAAGGGGGGAAAAAAACCTGGCTGGAAAAAGAATTGATTTTTGTATTTTTAAAAACTTTTTTGAGGAAGCGATGGGATTTTTTATCGATTTTATTGACCAAATAGGTGTAAACACCTTGACATATCATTATATATTTAATGTATCACTTTTTTTTTATTAAACTCATATGTCAGAAAATGATTCCTCCCCTCCCCTCAAACTTAAATTATTTTTATTAAAACTTGCATCGGCACTTATGTATTTAACATGACCACAGCGGAAGTGAATCTATATCGCCCCATTTTCCACTGAAATCCGATTTACTTCTTCATTTTTAAATAAAGTGTTTTAATTTTAAATAAAGTGTAATTAAATTTTATGATTTGTTGCAAAAATCTTAAGTGTAGATTGGCAGTACTTAAAAACCACCAAATCTGCAGCTGCGGTGGCATTAATACGTAAATACCCCTGCATCTTACACTTCATTGAGTGTTTTTATTTATGACAAAACTCATATTTAAAAAATATTTACATTACAATTTTTTGCCCATGAAAGGGAGAGTTGTATATGAAATGAAAACACTCTGTAAATAATAGTCTATTTCCAGTTTTGGCTGGATAAAAATTTTCCTAATTGAAGTATTGAACTAATATCTAAAAAATACTTGGCTGGAAATCACACTGATTTTTGTATTTTTTAAGACTAATACTTATTCTTTGCATTTATTTATTTTTTTTGGGGGGGGGGTGTTTTTAATTGATTTTATTGACTAAATAGACATTAACAGCTTCACAAATCATTATTATTTACTTAATGTTTCTTTTCTTATAAAATATGTCAGAAAGCAGATTTTTTTTTCCCTTAAATTGTTTTTATTGAAACTTGCATTTTACACTTCATTGAACATCTTAATTTCTGACAAAACTCTTAATGTTTAAGAAATATTTATATTACATTGTTTACTATAACAGTTGCATTAGTTTGATTTTAAAATTTAATATTTTAATTTCAGTAAATTCTTAACACCTGTCTCACTCCTTATTATATGGCACCACCACGGAAGAAAAAATGTTTACGTAACATTAAGAAACAACGAAGAAACAGAAGGGCGAATGAATCTGACGAACAACGTGAAAGAAGACTTGCTGCTGATGCTTCTAGAAGAGCCAGCCAATCGAAAGAGCAACATAAAGCAAGACTTGCTGCTGATGTTGTTAGGAGAGCCAGCCAATCTGAGGAAAAACGTAAAGCAAGAGTTGCTGCTGATGCTATTAGACGATCAAAAGCCAGAGGCAGGGAATGTGAAGAAAGCCGCCAGCGAAGAATACTTGGTGATTGGGTCTGTAAAGAAAATTCAGCATTTGCATATGATGAAATCATCCATTATAGTGAAGATCCACTAATCAATATTGGAAGAATGACAGTGACCTGTAATTTCTGCCAAGCACTTAAATGGAAAGGTGAAACACCTGGGATGTGCTGCAGCAATGGGAAAGTTCAGTTGCCCCCGTTGATTGATCCCCCAGAGCCACTGATGACATTACTTACAGCTAACTCAACAGAAGGAAGACACTTTCAAAGCAATGTAAGAAAATATAATTCATGCTTCCAGATGACTTCATTCGGATCTACAAAGCAAATCAAAGAAAGAGGTTTCATGCCCACCTTCAAAATCCAAGGACAAGTATACCACCAAATTGGTAGTTTACAGCCACTTCCAGATGAAGAGCCAAAATTTCTCCAAATATATTTTGTTGCCAACAAGGAATACCAAACAGAGCAGCGTTGTAGAAAGGTTTTAAATGTAGATCCACAGATAGTCAAACAGTTGCAGGAAATGTTTCACGAAGTGAACAGCTATGTCCGAAGCTTTAAATGTGCAATGGAGAAGATGACTCCCGAAATGAAGATTGTCATACATGCGGACAAGATACCTGTAGGAGAGCATGAAAGGCGTTTTAATGCACCCATTTCATCTGAAGTAGCAGTTGTACTTGCTGGAGAACAAACAGGCAACAGAGACATATCTTTGGAGATGAGGAGCAATATTGTTAAGAAAATTGCAGATAGCCATCGATCTTATGATGCTCTGCAATATCCTTTGATTTTCTGGCAAGGAGAAGATGGTTACAATTTTAATATAAAACAGATTAATCCAAAAACTAGACTTCCAACTACAAAGAAAATTTCTGCTATGAACTTTTATTCATACAGGATGATGTTCAGAGCATCCAATTTCAACATTATTCTAAGATTTAAAGAGCTTTTTCAACAATTTGCAGTGGATATGTATGCCAAAATTGAATCTGAGCGCCTAAGGTACATTCGGTTCAACCAGAAACAGCTCAGAGCTGAAGAATATATACATTTGAAAGATGCAATTAATAATGACGCAAATGTATCAGACCTTGGACAATTAATTATCTTGCCTTCCAGTTTCACAGGCGGACCACGTTATATGCATGAGTGCACACAAGATGCACTCACATACGTAAAGAACTTTGGAAAGCCTGATCTCTTCATTACCTTCACATGCAATCCGAAATGGGAAGAAATCAACGTGGAATTATTACAGGGACAGAAATCACATGATCGACATGACATAGTAGCTAGAGTTTTCAGACAAAAATTGAAGATGCTTCTTGATCTCATTAACAAAGGAAAAATTTTTGGTGCTGTTGGATGTTATATGTATACTGTTGAGTGGCAGAAGAGAGGTCTGCCACATGTGCACATCTTGGTCTGGCTGAAAGAGAAAATTCATGTAGATAGAGTAGATCATTTAATTAGAGCAGAAATACCAAATGCAGAGACGGATCCACATTTGCATGATATTATCACAAAGCAGATGATCCATGGCCCCTGTGGAAGTATCAACCCTCTATCTTCATGCATGAAGAATGGAAAATGCACCAAAAGATATCCAAGACAGCTTTTGCAAGAGACACGCACAGACACTGATGGGTATCCACTTTACCGCCGAAGAAGTCCAGATAATGGTGGATACACAACAATCATCAAGGTTAAGGGTATGGATGTACAGGTTGATAACAGATGGGTTGTACCTTATTGTCCTTTGTTATCAAAAGCTTTTAATGCCCATATCAATCTCGAATTTTGCAGTAGCGTTAAGAGCATCAAATATATATGTAAATATGTCAACAAAGGTTCTGACATGGCCATGTTCACTATTGAAACAGACCAAAATGAACTTGATGAGGTGCAAAAATATGAAATTGGACGCTACATAAGTTCCAATGAAGCCATTTGGAGAATTTTCAGTTTTCCTATTCATGAACGTCACCCAACTGTTGTACATTTAAATGTTCACTTAGAAAATGGTCAGAGAGTATACTTTACAACAGAGAATGCTGTTCAGCGTGCTATTGCTCCACAAAACACAACACTTACTGCCTTTTTTGATCTCTGCAGAAATGACGAATTCGCTCGCAGATTACTTTATGACCAATTACCGAAATTTTATACCTGGGATGCCAGTAGAAAA
This sequence comes from Maratus speculifer, assembly GCA_964019185.1. NCBI lineage: Eukaryota > Metazoa > Arthropoda > Arachnida > Araneae > Salticidae > Maratus > Maratus speculifer. Next base: position 5,221,752 of record CAXHSM010001557.1, read on the forward strand.
AAATGGAATCGACGCATAAAAGGTCAGATTGTTCCCGAGTTTCCAGGTATTAGATCAACAGATGCCCTTGGTCGTATTTACACAGTGCATCCAAATAACTCAGAGTGTTTTCACCTTAGAATGCTGCTCCATGAGGTGATAGGGCCAACTTCATTTGACGCTTTGAAAACTGTTGATGGAGTTGTTGCTGAAACTTTCAAACAGGCTTGCCAACTCAGGGGACTTCTTGAAGATGATGCTCAGTGGCACAGAACATTAAAAGAGGCAGCTACGACCAGATCACCAGGAATGTTGAGATGTCTTTTTGCAGTTATGTTGCAGACATGTGCCATGTCCAATCCACTGGAGTTGTGGTTTGCATATAGAGAGTTTATGGCAGAGGACCTTTTATACAGAGCTAGAATTGTATCTGGTAACATAGATTTAAGCTATGATGATGACATTTTCAATACAGCTCTGATATTGATTGAGGATAAGGTTAGGGTTTTGGGGGGATCTGAACTAAAAGTATTTGGACTTCCTCAGACTACACGAGAAAGTGTTAGCCTGAACTATGACCTAATGAGGGAGACGAGCTATAATGTATGTGAGCTTACTTCATTCATTGAATCAAATGAACCAAATCTGGTAGCAGACCAACAGGTTGCATACAGGAAAATTACATCTTGCGTTTTTGATGATACTGGTGGTATTTTCTTCATTGATGCTCCAGGTGGTACAGGCAAGACATTCCTGATTAATCTCCTTCTTGCTAAAGTGAGACAGAGAAAATTAGTTGCTCTTGCTGTTGCATCTTCTGGTATTGCTGCTACTCTCTTGACAGGTGGTAGGACAGCACACTCTGTTTTCAAACTTCCTCTGAATCTTGCGAATATAGAATCTCCCACGTGCAATATTTCTAGAGATTCTCTAAAAGCTAAAGTCATGCAGGAATGCAAGCTGATAGTCTGGGATGAGTGCACAATGTCACACAAGGCTGCATTTGAAGCGCTTGATGTCACGATGCAGGATCTTCGGCATAATAATAGGATAATGGGGGGAGCAGTTCTGGTTCTTTCTGGTGATTTCAGACAAACTCTTCCAGTCATTACACGTGGGACCAAAGCTGATGAAATACACGCCTGTATACAAAGATCTTATCTTTGGAAGGATATTCAACATTTTCAACTTACAACTAATATGAGGGTGTATTTATATGGAGATACTGAAGGTCAAGAATTTGCGGAGTTACTCCTACAAATAGGAAACGGAGAGATGCATTATGACACAACAGATGGCATGATTTCTTTGGAAAATGTAGGAATGAATGTTGACACATTACAACAACTCATAGATAAGGTGTTCCCCAACATTACTCAACATTTTAGAAACCCTAAATGGTTATGTGAAAGGGCAATACTTGCTCCCAGAAATGATTCTGTTGATGTCACTAACAAGAATCTGTTAGCCAAATTACCTGGCTCCCTTCAATTGTATAGATCAATAGATTCAGTAATCGATGTGAATGATTCTGTTCACTATCCACCAGAGATATTAAATAAATTAGAGCTTTCAGGAGTTCCACCTCATAGATTAGAACTTAAAGTTGGGGCTCCAATTATGCTTCTTAGGAATCTTGACCCCCCTACACTTTGCAATGGAACACGACTTATTGTGAAGAAATTGTTTCCGAATGTTATCGAAGCCACCATTATGGCTGGTCATGATGTAGGGAAGGATGTATTTATACCACGAATACCGATTATCCCATCAGATCTCCCAATCCAATTTAAACGAATCCAATTTCCTGTCCGTCTCAGTTTTGCTATGAGTATTAATAAGGCACAAGGCCAGTCTTTAAAAGTAGTTGGACTCGACTTGCAATCTCCTTGCTTTTCACATGGTCAACTGTATGTTGGATGTTCCAGAGTTGGCAATAAGAAAAATTTATTCCTTTTAGCTCCTAATGGAAAAACGAAAAATGTGGTATATCAAGAGGTCCTAAGATCTATGTCTGCTGAAAATGTCATTGATGTTAAGCAAAGGAAGTCCATTCATGAAAAAGTTGCAGTCATTTATCAAAATGTTGAAAATGTGTGTGTTGAGAAACATAATGAAGAAATGGAAAATGCAAGAGAAACGCCCTGTGAAGAGAATATCAAACAGACTGCAGCATGTGATATTTTACTTCAAAATGGAGTAGTCTGCAATTCAGCAGTCAGAAAAATTGATAACTTAACTGGAGAAAACAGTAAAAACAAATTCTCTACAATTAGAGGATTTACAAATGATCATTTTGAGTGCTATGCAAATAGTTTGATCCAATGTTTGTATCAATGCGATGACTTAAAGAGCAAGTTCTTCAATTTTAACACTGAAATCCAGATTCATGTCTTAGCATATGCAAACGATAAATCGGTTAATACCAAAATATTTCGGCAATTGGCAAGACGGTGTTATTTAGATATTGTCAATCCATGTGATGATGTACTTTTTACTGATGGCAGTCAAGAAGATGTATTTGAATTTTTAAACTATCTTGCTCAAGCACTGCCATTTCTATTATATGAATTTTCTTATACAAGGCACACAAAATTACAATGTTTGAATTGTTTTCATGAAGTCGTCCTTCATGATATGGATTCTGTAATTAGAATTCATATACCTACATGTGGTAATTGCTTTAATTTTAAAGATCTGGTTACAGAAAGTGTATCATCTGTAGAATATTTTGAACATTCATGTGATTTTTGCGGCCTCTCTAGAACTAGAAAAGAAGATAAACTAATGTCACCACCTAATTATTTAATTATTCAAATGATGATATTTACCACCCAAGGTAAAATTACAGATTACAAATTATTAGGTGTTCCGACAGCATGTCTTAATATTCATGATGGTGTGTATGAAGTTATGTCTGGTATTTTTCATTATGGTGATTCATCGCATAGAGGACATTATTCCAGTTATCATCGATTGGAAGATGGATGGTACCATGCAAATGATGAATATATTGTGAAACAGGATTGGCCAACTTATAGTGAAAATTTATATTTTCTTTTATTGAAGAGAGTCTCATCAATTTAATATTTTAGAATATAATTTTCATAAAACAGTGAATGATATTATTTTGGTAAAAATAAATTTTTTCTTCTTTTTAAATCTATACTTTAAGAGCATGAGTTCAATCATTTAAACAAGAATTAATATATTCAGATATGTACATCTGCCTACCTTGCTTCTGACAGCAGAAGCCCCTTTTCAAAGATTTATTTTTGGATATATTTTTCTATTTTAACATGAATGGAGATTTTAAATATTTGCAATTTTGTTTGAAAACATCAATGGTCCCGAGCAACGCCGGGCGGGTCAGCTAGTAGTTAAATAAAACTACAAGTTCAAACAGCAAAAATCTAATTAGGAAAATTAAATTTTGGAATAAAACTGCCAAACCCAGAAAGCTAAGAGATGGAAAAAAAATTAACACAATATAAAAATTATAGCGATAAAAAACGTTAAGAGCAAATTAGATACAGTTAAAATTAGGTAATAGTATTCCCCTGAAAGAAATACAATAATATAACAATATCACTTACCATTTGTAAGTGCATGGGAGATAATACATACAATAACAGTAAACAAGTTATAAATGTTAAAAGCAAGAGATGATAAAAAAAATAATTAAATACAATAAATGTTCTTCTCAATTTAATTGATTACTTACAGTCCTTCAAATCAAAAAGTCTTTAAACAGTTTACTAAATCTTTTCGGTGGTATAGTTCACTATCTATAGTTAATCTAAATAAGTATTTCCGGAAAATTTACTATATAATGTCAAATAAAAGACCTTTAGTCCAGTTTACTAGTGAACTACATAATTTTTCCATTTTTGTTTAATGTTGTATTTAGTCTTTTGTTGGATTCCAACATCTTTTTATAATACATCAAATTTTTAATAACGAATAGCATCACTCTCAACATTAATAATAAATAATATAGAAAAATTCAAATAATAATAATAATAATAACAATAATAATAAGTGGTATAATAAAACTCAAAATTTATAGCAACAAATTTATAATTCTCCATATCCTAATATTTCTCAATAAGAGTGTAATTTATACTAAACTTCATTATAGAAATCATAATGATAATAATAATAAAACAAGAGTATAATCAAAAGAAGATATCACAATTTGTTTATTATTGATAGGGAAAATATTGGTTGAGGATAAAAAAGAATTGTATAGCAATTAAATAATTTTCTTATCTTCTAATAGTATAAGAAAGTACTTTTTGCCTGCCGAAAGTATGCATAAAAAATTAATAATAATTTCAAAATCCAAGTAAAATTAAATCTAACTATTTAGAAAATGGACTCTCAACCAGTATTTCCTTACAATAATTCCTCTCTGATACTCTTTTACAAAATTGTTAAGTTTGGTTATAAGTTTTCATAGCTCAAATGTAAAATAATGTTTTGTCTACACATGGTTGATAAACCTTAATAATAAAACAAATAGAAATAGAAGATCATTCTTAATTGAGAAATGGAAATAAAGATAATTTACTTTTGAAAAACTTTTAATTTCTGTAGTTTTCACAATCACTGAAAATCACATATCGAGTTATAGGTTTGTGTAAAATCATCAAATTTTATAACTGTTATCATATAAATATCTGTTGGAATAAATAGCATAATACTAATATAAAATAAATGAGTAAATATAGTTAGAATTAAGTACACTTAATTTTTCAACATCAATTTGAAAAGGCACATCTTATGTCTGCCCAATCTAACCCCAAAAACAAGTAATATGCTTGTTGCGAACCAAGAACATACCTGCTAATGTTGAAAATTATGGTGATAAAATATTTAAGTTTAATCTACTGTCTTGACATTAGTTTGATCTAGTGATTGTGATTGTATTTGAGGTTTTGTTTGTCTTTTGGGTTGCTCATGAAACAATTTTAAATCTTCTGGTGAAAAATAGGGTCTTAATTTAGAAACATGCTCAATAACTGAATTCTGCACTGTCTCATAATTAAATTTATCTACTTCATAAGTTACATCAGAAAGTTTATTTATAATTTTGTATTATCCAGATAAAGTAGGTTCTAATTTTCGAGTGTTAGGGTATTTAAACTCTTCATAAATTACAGAGTCTTGTATCTTTAATGGGGATTCGACAAAATTTCGATCATAGAGTCTTTCGCGTTTAAGGTGAAATTTACGAGTTCGCGCTTTTGCAAATTTGAGGGCTTTGTCTAGTAGAGGTGTTTAAATTTTGGTTGCCCCAGACAAAATTATTATCCTCCGTTTTAAAAATATGAATCAGAATTACTGTGAAAATTATAACTATATTTTGCTGTTAACATTAACCAGAAATTTTACCAAATAAAAATGATAAATATCATAGCTATATCTTAAATTGGAATCAACTTTTCAATTCTATTATTTTATAAATCATAAACAAATTCAAAAGTTTCAATGACAGGTAATTTCTTAATTAACAAATCACAAAATTTACTGAAAAATTTAATTATATTTTATATGCCAAAACTGTAGCAGCAGCTTTGTATAGTTCCATTTTTCTTACTGAATTATATAAACTAGGACTTCCCACAGAGGGATTAGACTGAGCGATATTGCTGAGAACATAGATTTAATAATAACTTGCAAAACGTAAAAGAAAAGAAAATACGATGCTACCTTTAATTGACCATATACTGCCACAAGTTCAAATGACGAAAATAACCAAATTGAACTATACAATTACAAAATATTCTATATAAATTCGTATACACGGTTAAAAAAAGAGGGAAGCAAACTATGCAAGACAGCCATGCGTGGTTATAAAATTGAACGTACGCAATATATTAAAAGTAATGCACATAATAAAACACTAAAATATCTTGTATCGGAATTTGAACTCTTTGAAATTACACCAAGAAGATATCAGGCACTCTACACCAATTTTAGTACGTAAAAATGGCACAAATCATGATGGTTGAAAAGAAAGAGAGAATTTTTTATATGGTGTGTGAACCCCTTAAATAGCTAATACATAATAGTTAATATATATAACAGTTTAATATCTACATCTGATTTCTATTGATGCGGTGAGGTTCTCGATAAGAATTAGGCTCTCTTTAAAAGTGGTACATAAAAATCGCGAAAACGCCAACAAAGGAATGCGATATGTCGTTTGAATGTGTTCCAGATATGGTCAATTGGATTTAAATAGGTAATGCATGCTGGACACTACATACGCTATTTTGTTTTCTTTTCAAATCCATTCTCAAGGAGTTGAGCAATATTTCGCTTTAGCATGCGTTAAATAAAAGGAATTGGCAATATTTGTAGTATAAGATATATGACATGAGATTTGAATATCCCGTCTGCATAATCTTCGAGCTGTCAAAGTATCATCACAAGCGATTTAGAAATTTGAACACATTTTTTCAGCAAAACATGCAGGCTCAATATGCCAAAGTGATCTATATTATGCAGTTTTTCCTGAATAAATTACTATTTAAAAGACTTTGTAATATCAAATGAGAAAATGATTCTATAATAAAAATCTTTTGATAGGAAAAAAAGTGCCCCCCCCCCACATAACATTATGCTTCGGAATTCTTTTACGGTACCCTCTAAATGAATAATAAGTATTCTTTCTGTGGCATATCCTACAAAATTTATATTCTATTGCCCTTCATTAATGCATATCGATTTCTTTATGTTTCTACGGGTGTTATAATTAAAAAGCACTTGGAATTATTTCAACCCATTGGCCATAATGTAACGGAGTACTTTTAAATGACTCAACAAAATTCGGCGCCAAATATATATTTAAAATTTCAAACGATTTGGTTGGGTAGTTTTTGTGCTGTTGAATGTGGACATACTGACGGATAAGTCAACAGACGGACGGATCAATAGGATGTAGATGCTACGTATTTATATAATTACGAACGTACCTAAAAATAGTTTAATTTTAAAGCACATGCCAAAATTGAAAACTCATCTCAGCAATTGTTACTGATCTCTTTTGTGTGTCCGGATAAATGAATTAAAAATGCTATGAATATCCTGTTCTAACGCAATCGTTGTGAAACTCGGTGATTTATATCAGATTCAGTCCATCTCAATAGGGTAATGTCATTAAAATACTCTGTAAACATTTCTTCCCTTAGACCATAATGTAATCAAATTCTTTAGGGGTTCCTCTAAAGGAATTTTAATCTAACATGTAATCTAACGTTAATAAGGTTTACCAAATGCATTAAAATAAGCGTATATTTACGGGCATTAGAGAGAGGACAGACGGACAGACAAACCAAATGCGTAAACAATTTTCAACTTCATTGGAAAGTATAATTCAAACCCAAAGCTGAATACTGAAATCACATCGATTCATTTAATGCCAAATAAATAATTTAATGGGCGTGCGAAGAGAAAACTGCGCCAAGAAACTGCTTCAATTTGGCACCCTACCACATAACTTTTTCTTGTAACAGGCCGAAAATGACGTTGGTAGTACAAATTTGGCTCCCCATAAATTTCCGCGACCAGGTCGATTGTCCCCCTTCGCTCCCCCCCCCCCCGTTTGCACGACGCTGCTTTCGCATGATTGACGCCAAAATATCGTTCTTTTGCATGGCCTTGTAACCCGGCTACTAATGTTTATTTATTAATAAATTGTTTAATTTTTTTTATCAAATTATATAAATAATTTTTTTTTATTTATTAATTAATTGGGTTTTTAATTATTATTATTTTATTTTTAAAACAATACAAAATAATTGAAAAATATATTTGTAACTCATATTCAAAAATGATTTTCGCCAAATTTGCCCCCAAACCCGATCCGCATATGATATATCTACTCTAATTTCATAGTACTTTTCCAATATTACCTTTACCTTGGCGTTTTTATAAAGCTTCGTCCTGTGGAGACTTCAGAAAGTGATATTTATTGCAAATAGATATGAACAGTTACATAAATAAACCTGATGAACGTTTATGCTTATTTTTATGTATAAATATAGCACGGATGTCATATATGCACTACGTGGCGCGATTTCTTCTCCCGTATATTGGAAGAAACTTTGTTTCGGTGAAAGTTTTTGAATATTTCTCTAATATGATTTTTTGTCATATTTATTCTTTTTATTCTATTTATTATTATGTTTATTATTTATAATTGTATATTTATTGTTTCCACCATGGTTTATTTTTGAAATAAAGTGAAGGAACAAAATAAACGGGTTGCCATGTGAGACATGAAATCGCCATTTTGTTGCAATCGCATCAACTTGCTGCGTGTGTGACATCTGCGTCATGTATATGTTTTCATAAAATGTAGCCATAATAAAATGCGTGCAATAGAGCAATAATCGTCGGGGAACGCAGGTTGCTTAATGAAAAATAATATTAAGTAATCTATGTAAACAAAATAACAGAATATAATCTATGATTAAAAGTAATATCTAAAGCACTCATGTCAAACTCGTATTTTATTTAAACACGAAAGAATTTTTTCCTATTTTGCACACGTGAAATATATAAGATGCCAAGCAAAAGATGCGATTATAAAATGTTATTATAAAATTTATCGCAGAACCCCGAATACTAAGTCACTAAGTATTATGGCTTTTTTCTTTTAAATAAATAATATAATAATAATAATAAAACAGATTTCTTTTCCAATTTATTTCTTAAATTTAAATATGTTTTATTGTTTATATTTTTATTTAAATAAAAATTGCTTGCGTATTCTCTTTGCTCCATGTGCTCAAATTCTGGAATGTAACAAAAACATTCAGCCAGTAAAAAGTGCCGTTCATCAAATATCTGAGACGTATGCAAATAAATCGTACTTTTTTATCAGTTTTTTAAATATAATTTTTAAACTATTTGGAACAAATTTTGGAGAGTAGGTGCATTCAGTAGGTTACGCTCATAGGTACCTTCTAGTACAATCAAATTCAAAATCCGTCATGTATTTTTTTCAGATTTGCTTGCCGAAAGAATTATGCTTAACTTTTAATATCATTACGTGCTATGTGTATTAGCCTTCGCTTCGCTCAAACAATTACTATTTACTCCATACACTCTGATTCGGTCCTCTGTAAAAATATCCAGTCGATGAAAACTGACGCACACCAAATTTCTGTGACATATGCAAATAAATTGTGCTTTTTTATGAGTTTTTTTAATATAACTTTTAAACTATTTGGAACTAATTTTTCGTAGATGGTGCATTCACCAGATCATCTTTATAGGTACCTAATGGTACAAACAGAATCAAAATCCGACAAGTACTTTTTGAGATTTGCTTGACGAAAGAATTTTTTTAATTTTTAATATCGTTACGTACTCTGAGTATAAGACTTCGCTTCGCTCAGACAACTAGGACTTCCCTCAGAGGGATTAGTCTGAGCGATGTTGCTGAGAATACACATTTAATAACTTGCGACAAGTAAAGAAAATGAGATGTTACCTTTAATTGGTCATTCATTGTGATAAAATATGATGAAAATAAGCATATTGAATCATAGAATTACAAAATCTTATATATAAAGTTGCACATACTATTTTTATAAAAGGGAAAGCAAACCATACATGGATATAAAATTGGAAATATTCAAAATGTTAAAAGTAATGCAGAAAATAAAACACCAAATTTTCCTACATTGGAAATATAACTTTTTGAAATGATGTCGTGAGCATAAACAGAAGCTCCGCACCGATTTGAGAAACTATAAATAACATAAACTATTATGTTTGAAGAGAATGGAGTGTATTTTATATGGTGTGAGATCCGTCTGAATAGTTTATATTGTTGAACATCTGTTTTCCATGGATGCCATGAGGTTGTCGATAAGAATTAAGGAATCCTTTTTTAAGAATTTGTCCTAAACGAGCATTTACATCTTATAAGTTACTGTGATGCCAAAGTTTAGTTTCTAACCCCAACAGTATCCTAGAAATTGTAATATTCTCAATAAATTGGATTTAAAACTTTTTCTTGAAAAAAAAATGTTTAATTTGTGAATTCAAATTGTCGAATGTTTTAGAAATCGTTCATAACAAAAATATTATATCTTAAAAACTGCCACAAAAAAAATTAATAATTTTTAGTCATATCAACATTAAAGAATTCTCAATTTTAGAAGTTTTTTTGCTCGTGCATTGATGGTGATTATTGTTCCAACGCAAAATATAGTATATTTTGCAGCAAGCATGGTTACCAAAATTTTTTGCCCACAATATTTTTTAAATCGGCTAGGTACTCCCAATGATAACGAAAAACACACAAACGTTATTGCTTTATAGCATAGAAATATAGAATCAAAAGCTATTTATCTTCTATTATATACATAAATTATCTAATTAGTGCTAGCAGATGCATTTTTAAATATACATAGATCAATATAATGCTTCTTTTTTCTTTTCTTAGTATTTCTTAATATTCATTTTTCATTTATTTGTATTATTCAGTAAAAAACTCACTTTCTTAAGCCCGAATTACGTCAAACTTTTTTATAAAAGCGCCAAAGTCCATATAACAGCAAAGTATTGTGAAGAGTATTAAATACAAGGTAGTAAGACACTTAGCCAAGCGCAGATAATAAATCGCCAAATATTGTTCTTTTCGCCTTCTCTCGAAATGGATTTTTTTCGTACATTTAAAAAACACGATTTTGAGTCATCTTATTTAAAATTCAAATAAATAAATAAGAGGAAGCAATAATAGCATAAGTCAAAACATTTTATTTCAGCATCAAGGAATTGTATCGTAGTTACACATGTGGAAAAAAGCTGCTTTTAGCCAAAAAACGCAGTCTCCATTAAATTTGAATCCGATTAAAAAAAGTACCGTGATTAATTAAAATGTTATAGGCAGAGCTGCCAAGTCTCCGGCATTTTGGATACCGGTATTTTAATACTGAAAATGTTTTATTAAATTGGAACATTCTGCAGATTTAAAAAATAACTTTTCCTATAAGAAAATTCTGCTATGCAATAAGCGGGGGCTTGGCATCTCTGTATAGGAATATTTCGTAATCTACTTTTTAACCTTAAAAAAAGCAACGACCATTTTTCGGGTACAAAAAGTATTGCTAATTGTTCCGTTTTGCATACAAGGTACCGATTGTAATATTGATACGTCTATGGTGATAAATTTCCAATAATTTTTCAAATCCCATTTATTTCATTAAAAATATAAATCTTTTATTCATTTAGTTTAAAGTAAATGTTTTTTAACTAATTTCATAATACTTTTGAAATATCACTTTTCATTGGCCATTTTTTAAAGCATTTAGAAAATGGTTGTTGTTTTCAGTCAAATATAGACTTTGGTCTGTCCGCATTTTATTATTAGGATGAGCGAAGCGAATCCTCTACTTGTCCACTCAAATGACACTTTGTCGTACACTTTACAAAAAAACTATACAGTATTTTCACTTGAAATTAAACACAAATATAAATTATGATCTGTAGATTTGCAGAATATTTTTTTTACAGAAATACTTTTCAAAAATTTATTATTTTAATTAATTTATTTTACATGCATTTCCAATGCGGACGCATTTTAGCAAATAAATAAAAAATGAAACGCGTATATTTTCAGAAAAAAAAAATATATAAATCATGGAGTAAATAATTATAGATAGAATCATGGTTAATTTAATAAATGAAATATGTTTTCATCACTCCGCAAAATCGTTTGCACAGATGACACTTAAACATTTTAAAAGAATTGTATTATGGATTTTTTTTTTTTTTTTTTTTTTTTTAGTAAAGTGGCAACAAAAGAATTGTAAGCAAATAAAATTAATTTTTAAATTTGCCATATAAATGAAAAATTAAAAGAACTGCTTAAAGTTGTTGCCTCGATTCAAGCTCTTTATAAATGTGCTAAAGCAAAGTTGGCCGATTCAGAAACTATAAATGGACTTATTGTGGACGTTCTTATTTGTGGACCGAAAAAGGTTTAGTGAACGGTACTTTAGACTTTGTTGCGCGTATTAAAGAAAATCACAAGCCATCAGACCAGATACCGCGAATAATCATGGATAAATTTGAATACTGCAGTAATTTAACTTATAAGAATTGGTGCGTACCAATTCCCCCAATAATTAAATTCTGGAAAAATGGAAGCATAAATTGCTCAATAAAACAATTTCCTTTGCAATCAGTTTTTGCAGTTATAATTCATAAATCTCAAGGTTTGACATCAGATAAAGCAGTAGTAGATATTGGGGATAAAGAGACACCAGTTTGCTTAACGCACGTAGCGTTGTCGAGAGTGAAATTCCTTCAAGGTTTATCATTTAATAGAAAATTTCCTTACGAGAGATTCTACAATATAAAAAAATTTCATATGCTGGTATGCAGAAAAAAAGAAGAAATTAGAATTAAAAAAAAATTACATTTAATAGTTCTTAGTATCAACGAGAGTAGATTTTAATGTTTTTCCAAATATTTTGTTTGAATGTATTATTCTAAGATTGCTATCAAAGATTATTTGATGTGAATTACAAAGATTGAAAACATACCTATTTCAAATCATTTCAGATAACTCCAGAGGCTATTGGGAAATGTAAAAACATCTTTAAAACTTTTCATTAAAAATTAAAAAAAATATTTTGTAAAATTTTGCTTCGAAAATATTTTTATTTATACCAGTCTTATATCACAGATAAAAAATTCCGAGGAAATTCTTAATTATTTGGCTGAATTTACATTTCTAAAATTTAAATACGCCAAAACATAAGATAAAGTTTTTGCTTAATAAAGATGCAAAAATAATATAAAATAATAATGTTATTTTCAAATATTTATCTTATGAAATAATGCTTCGCGAATCCAAACAAAGCACGGCTTTTGCTAGTGTTATTATTATTATTTATAAATGGTGGAGAAATATTAATACTTAATCCATAACGTACATAATATATGACTCTGTTATTACATAAGTCACCTTTTTATCATCATAAAAATTATGTTTTTACTGATTTTTATTAACTCAATAGGAAAAATTTTGTGCTTTGAGCAATAGATGTCCGCATTTCATTTATTTATTTATTTTTAAAAAATTCTTTGCATTTAGAAGAATTTTTATTTAAATAAGAAATCCAAATGTCGCTGTTAATAAAGAAGAAAGTTACAAAAAGAAGTTACAAAACGAGTAGACGCATACTATCAAATATGGAAAAACGACGAATCCAAAAAAGACGTCGTATGAAATATCATCTTTTAAAGCAAAAAAACGAGGTCTGATTATCGAACCTACTGATTACAAAATGCGCATTACATTTAAAAAAAATTAAATAAAATAAAAATACTGCAAATATTGATTTTTTTCTTTTGTGCAGTTTTGGCTTCGAAAGGTGCGCTATGTTGCAAAAAGATATAAGCGGCTATGAAAACACACTTGGTAAACGTACATGCTCAGTTTTACAAATAAATATGGCACATATATGCCCTATACACACCAAGATACCTAATTGGTGCCAAAATGGCGTTCAGTTGCCTAACATGGTTATCATATAAATGTTATAATAAATTGTTTGTTCTAAAAATATTATCATCTATTGGTTGTTATTTCTTTTTTTTTTTAATAACAGAAAATGTTTCGTTTATTCCTTTTTTTTATTTTGAAATAAATAAATAACGTGTTATTATAGCATGCTATATGTATCTGGTAATCAGAACGATGTTTTCGCCTAATTGGCATAAAAAATCTCGCCAAACCCGGTGCTTATATCTCTAGTATATTATCTCAAGAATTTTATTTATGTATACTATAATTGTTTTTACATGCCACTTACTTCTTTTTGTATATAAAAATAGGTAAGTGACTCCTTTATGCAGTATAAATTGTATAAATCTTTAAAAAATAACCCCCGTTGCCCCTTTTTGGATCGAATTTAAAAAAATCAATGTCTAATTCCAGTATTGCTCCCAGGTATGCATACATATTCCAAATTTCAAAGTTGTATGCCAACAGGAAATGGATGAAAAATGGGAAAAGATGTCACATATGCATCAGGGTACATAATTGGCGTCAAAATGGCATTATTTTACCTGAGATGGTAACCCGGCTTTATTTATTTATTATTTGTTTATTTATTCATAAAATGTTTATTTACTTTTATTTCCTTTTTTTAATTATATAAAATATTTGTTTTTATAGCTATTAATTATTATTATTACTTTATTTACTGTAAGTTCTTTTTGATAATAGAAAATAATTTTAAAATGTGTATGCAAGCGTTATTTGAAAACGCAGTTTTCGCCAAATGGGCTTTGAAAAAAAATGCGCCAAGTCTGATGCGCGTGTGGCATCCGTGCCGAAAAATTAGTGACCAGAATTGACTTCCACACACAAACAAAATATAAGTTAAAAGAAAACATGCAATAAAAATAAAGGGAAAATGATGTCATAAAAGAAACTTTTTGTTTAAGAACGTAATTGTTTCTAATTTTCAGACGCGAAATGCATAAAATATTCTTTTAGCTATCAAAAAATGCTATTAAGTTTTTATGACATTTTTTAATATAAAAAAATAAGTTTTATTTTCCTGCATGATTAAATTTTAAAATGTTTTATTGCATTCAATATTTGAGTGCGTAAATGATTACTATTTACTCCATGTACTGATTCGGTTATCTACGAAAATATCCAGCTTGTGAAAATCACGCACACCAGATTTCTGTGACGTATGCAAATAAATTGTGCTTTTTTATCAGTTTTTTTAATATAACTTTTAAACTATTTGGAACTAATTTTTCGTATGTAGTGCATTCACCAGATTACCTTCATAGGTACCTATTGGTACAAACAGAATCGAAATCCGACAAGTACTTTTTGAGATTTGCTTGACGAAAGAATTTTTTTGAATTTTAATATCGTTACGTATCTCTGAGTATAAAGACTTCGCTTCGCTCAGACAATTATAAGAATCCGTGAACTAGAGCTCAAAGCCACCAGAAATTCTATCAAATAAAAAAAATATATAAATGTTAAATTAGTTTTCTAGTTAAAATATCTGGTAGTAGGAACATTATCACAAAAATACTGCATTCTGAGAATGGCTCTCTGTAATTAACAAAAATAGATAAGTTAGAAAATGTATTTTCTCAAATAAACCTGAATTCTAAGAATCTTTTATACGTCATTATCATTACGCACTTACTTTTAATCGTGCATAAGAAAATAATAGTCTTTTATAAGCGACAGTAAGTGCCGTAAGAACATCATACTCTTCAATTAAATTTTTAAGAACAAACATGTTTTCTCTCCGACAAGTAATAATAATAATACTCATAAATAGATAAATAAATAAAACTCCCAGAAAAATAAACAAATAAACCTCACAAACAGGGAATAAATAATCTACAAAAATACATAAAAAGGATACAAATAATTATTAAATACTTCTGGAAAAAACTCACTGTTAAGAAGAAATTCTCAAGGTGATCCTAGTGAGATCAAATACCCCGAAAAGATCCAAGTAATCACCAATATGCAGTCTGGTAATGTTTTCTTTCTTTTCATTATCACCAGAAACACTTAGTCATCTATTACACATAAACGGCAAAAAGATGGAATACCAGGCCTCAGGAACTCACAAGAAACTTCGAAGAAATCTTTCAAACCACACACACAGGAAGGTATTTAACAGGAAAATCTCCTCTGCTTACTGTCATTTAGAAATCATGGCATCATGGAATCATTTTATACAAGAACATTCTCAATAATGGTGATGCCGATATTTTCCGGCGGTCCACAATCGATTATCTCTTCATTCCGCAGATTCAGTTTGCAATCCGAAAATGCCATATATAATACCATTCTTCACTCCTGTCACAAAATTCATCCTGCCGACAAAATTAATGACTGTGACATTTTGAAGTTAGGAGCCAGAAGCATCATCGCCGGTTTCCTCTTTTTAAAAATGAACAGAAGTCATGGCAAGCAAGAAAAAAAAATAAAAAATGAATAAAAGTTAAATGTAGACGCTTCATTGAACTACGCATTGACTGCTGCAACATAGTTTATTAAACTGAAGTTATATAAAATGGGAAATTCTTTCTTGGAAGCCGTCTTGAACAGAATCATCGAAAAAGAATATTCCATCATAAAAACATTATTCCGCGATTCGTTTTAATCAAATCATCGGAAGAAAAAGGAAAGAATATCCATCATCATCTCTCAGCTCCCTCCTTAAATCTAAAACCAAAAACTTCCAGAACATACTATAGTCTCTAACCATGATTTTTCCATGTAAATAGATTTCATGTCCAGCGTCGGGATTTAAATTTCATTCTCGAAGCTTTTCAAACGATAATTTTTATTTTAAAAGTTTATTATTTAACTAATTTATAATCGAAATCAGAGTTCGAATATCCTGCAGACGATATTTAATTACAGATGATTAATTTTAAAACAAAAAGAAAAGAAATGAATTTGTTGATACGCAATATACATATTAAGACAGACGAGAACACAATTAATGCAATAACACAACAAGAAAGAAAAATTAGCCGGGGTCAGAATTCGAACCTGGGTCCACAACGTACTATGTCGTCGCTTTACCATCTAAGCTATCCTCGCCGATATCCTAACCTGATAATTTCTTACTAATAAACCATGTGGAGGAACGTCATCAGAAGAAATCCATCATATTAACCATCATTGTGCGCCGTATGGTTCACGTCAGTACGAATTCGAATAAACTTTACCAGAGATTTTGACCTATAACAAGCCCCCATCTCCCCTATTAAATTGTTAAAAGACAGCCTTTTAGTTTGAACTTGAATATTTTAACTATAAAATATAATGTTAAAAATAGGGATATAAAACAAAGCAAATGAAATAACATTGAAATATTTACTATTGAGAAATCGGATTAGTAGTTGAAAATATGTTCATTCATAAACGGATTCCTTTGTTCTATCCTTCTTTTTTATAAGAAGCTCTTCAATAATTTTATTTATTATTACAGTAGAACTCCTCTGTTAGGGCATGATGGCAGGCAAAAAGCGCTATAATGAAAAGATTATTTACGTCACTGTGGTCGAATTACTGTGGATCAGTGAGAAAAGCCTGTCCATTCTTTAATGACTGATACTGTACCTATAAGCTCCGGGAACTTGATTGGTCTAAGTTTGCCAATGTATAAGTAAGTATGATATGATTGGGCTACGTCATCAAGATGATTCCTACAATGATCGCTATTACAAAAATGTAGCAGTAGATTGGTTGACAGAAGTGTTTGTTTGTAAACATGGCCTTTCTTTATACTGTCTACAATCTTATCTCACCTGTCAATTATTCGGCCAAGGCCCCCTGTTCCACACACAACCAACTGAAATCGAATCCTCTATTTTCTTCTTCTAATTAATGGAGAAACTACTGAAAGAGGTGGGTAGATCAAGGAAGATATTTAGCTGTGAGATGTGATTGGAAACGTCTTAAGGGTGTATTCGAATAAACTCTTCCGAAAACTATCCGAAAATTTCGAGCTGTTGAAGGTGGAAACCTTCAACAGCTCGAAATTTTCGGATACAATTTCAGGCACATTTTTAAAAGTAGAGACATGAAACTTGCTGAGGTGATTTTTTAAGGGATGTATAAGGTGCCGTGTGATGCCATTTTACGCTCAATTCATTTGAATTTGCTTTATAAACAATTATCTTCTCAGTATGACCCTTTTTTCGTTCACACATCTCCCGCATCGGTTCAAATTGCCGTTTTTGATTTTTTTTTTTTTTTCAATATTGTCTACATTTATCAAAGAATGGATAATCACGGCACCTTATGTACTTTCTAAATAAGAGAATTTGCCAGTTTGATGCATTTGAGGACAAAAATGATAAAAATGAATTTAAAAATAAATCGAAAAATAAGAAGTTTGAATCGAAATACACCCTTAAAAGTGAAGGGTTTTAATAACTAAATGATCGCATGCAATCAATTAAGAAAACATGTAAGAAAAAATTATGCGCTAAGCATAGATTATGAAACACTTTCCAACACTTCCTGAAATATTTAACAAAACTTCGTTATTTAGGGAAATAAGGATATACACAAATATGTATTCAAATACTTTTGAACAGCCCTGTATTTGATCTGTCGGTTGATATATATATAGTATATAATAGAAACTTTAGTTCAGCAAAAAACGCCTAGCAGGTTGAATTTCTTATTCAGCAACATATACTAATATATGGAAATGTACTTGATTACTTTTGTTCAGCCCTGTAGTTTACCTGGTACTTTTATTAGACGCCAATATTTAGATAAAATTTTCTTTTTACTAAAACACTCTTAAAACTACTGAAACCGCGTTCTCAGAAAGATCATTCATAGGCGTCCATGTATCCAATTCTTTGCGTGGTCCTATATATATTTTTACTTATATTCTACAAACAACTATATACAGTATAAACTAAATGTAGTTCAGCATAAAAATTCATAACTTATTTAAACACCTCATTTAAGTAATTTACGCTCATATTCTGTAATGTTTGCGAGCTCTTTTGTGTAGTCTTCTATATAAACTGAAGAATTTATACATACAATATAATATCCATAGATTAAGTGAAACTTAAAAGCTTATATAAGAATTTTGTATTTCATCCACCCATCAGCAGTCATCAGATACAAGTACAGTACTTTGGAAAAAACATACTATTTGAAATATTTTGTGTGTCCCTGTAAATTCTGTGCACTTCCTATTATGCACGACTATATCATATAATATATGTTAAGCCTCAGCTACGTATATCAATTTATTCATAAAATAGTTTATATAATTAAAATATGTTGCACACAATTTCCCCCTTTACCATTATGTAATAGAATTCTTTTGCGTGGCCCTGTAAATCAAAAATAACTATTTTTTCATCGCATATTTATAAACAGCATATTTTAGTGCAACTCGTAAATGCATATAAATTTTAATATGGTTGACAAGGTGTCACAGCTTTAAAATTCAACTGAAACGATTTTTCCCCATGGGCTTTGATGCAATAAGAAACTCTTCACGGGTCCTATAATGAAACTTATCATGATAAAAAACTTTATTTGAAACAGAGTTCGTGCCAGGGTAAACGCCAATAACGTCCAAAAATTTCAGGGTACTTCCAATGCACTTAATCTGCCAACATCCATCTTAAGAGTCAACAGGATCTTTTTTCTTGTGTTTCTTGCAAAGTCTATTTTGAGGTCAATCACGCACTGTGTAAGTATAAATCTATACTAATAAAAAAACAAAACGCTCTGCTCTATGTGCGTGTGTGTGTGTATGTGTCTGCGATGGCAAGTGAAATCTGCGGCACGTACGAGATTCAAATTTTTTTTGAGAATTGCCCAAGTCTGTTCTGATGTCCCTGTATTTCTACATATTTCGAGTTAAAGATAAAATCATACAAATTTCAAGTTACTTTAATATTATTATTACGGATCCGGGCAACGACGGGTGGGTCAGTTAGTTGTAAATAAAAGCAAGCTCCTGGAGAATTACAAGAGTGTGTAGTGCCTGGCATATTGTCTGGCCGTTCACTTAGAGAATTCATCCTGATTTTTTTTATTTTTTGAGATAAAAAAAAATTATAAACAAGTAAGTACAAGAAAGGAAACAGGTATGTAAATTTAAACTTTTTTATTCAATTTAAGATAGCACTACGTAAAATATTCAAATATTTCCAAAACAAGCCTTTAAAATTTAAAACTCACATTCTACATTATCGTATATTTCAAATATTTCAAAAGGCATAGGATTGATCTAGCGTTGATTTTTCTGTTTCTGAATCTGGGTGTTTTGGTACTGTGTGATTTTAACTCAACGTCAGTATCAACTCCTAGACGTATAAGGTCACTAATGCATTTCTGCAGCAGCTTCATGTAATGCAGCCAGAGCAGCTTCCATATATGTAAAAAATCCGAAGTATCCTATGTAGAAATATGAATAATTAAAACTAAAGAAAAAATATAAGACAATTCAAGAGATTTATTATGTAAGTTTAATACAAACTGTAGAAGTCAATAAATAACTAAAGAAACATTTAACTAACAAACTGTTTTTCACTAACATTTTAAATTTTATTTTAAAAAATACATAACGTATTTTAATTTTTTTTTAATATAACAATTTAACAATGGTAACTCTTTTGGTTAATTTAAATATTGCAATACATTTTTAACAACAGCATTCGGCTCGCTTCAGAGAATTGTTACGGTAGTCAATAACCATTTTTGATCGACAGATTTCATAATATTAGAATGAGTTAGGTAAATTGAAGTATTTGTTTTTGATTTTGTATTGCCTAGTTTCACTTTTTATGCATGAATTTTGAAATTTACGAATTTTCAAAAATTTTCTTTAAAAAGTATATAATTGAATTTCAAATTTAACCGGTTATTTGGAAATTTTTTAAAAAGGTAATTAAAAATATGGTTATTTGCTAAAGATGCATGTTTGTACATAGATACAGTCGAACCTCGTTAACATGAACCTCAAGGGGAATCAAAATTTTGTTCATGTTAAACAGTAATTCATGTTATCAGCATTAATTCTTTGTATTCGTTTTTATAGTGGACTGTGAAAACAATTCATTTTAAAAGTAATTCA
Source organism: Maratus speculifer (assembly GCA_964019185.1). NCBI lineage: Eukaryota > Metazoa > Arthropoda > Arachnida > Araneae > Salticidae > Maratus > Maratus speculifer. The sequence continues at coordinate 5,242,388 of CAXHSM010001557.1, forward strand.
TGTTAACGAGGTTTGACTATAGATATACACACATACTGCCATCTTATTTTTTAACGTTTTTCATATGAGTATCGATAGTCTAAAAAGTGAATTATGATCGATATCACATACAGAACTTCTTACACTTATAATATCGAGAAAATGACAATTAGAAAATATTTTATCAGTAAAAATTCCAAAAGGCAATTTATTAGAAATTAAAAAGAAATAATATGTCTCTCTTTATAACACAGTAAATATGTGACCTAAAGTCCCTGTAAAATTTGTGACTATATTTTCACAATTCCAATATGAACTTTTAGGTTGAACTACTATGTTTGATGAGATGAATATATTGCAGAGGTGCAATTAACAGAGCATGCTTTCCTGCTTAAAATTACTCTTTTCACGCAGATGAAGTTTTTCAGATCCTTGTTCGTTTTTGATATGTGTAGTTATACACAGGTATCTGAGAAGATCATATTTGCAGTGCCAAAATGAAGTTTTTGATTACTTTTTCTAAAGAATATATTTTAACAGCACTTCCACGTGATTACCAAAATAAAATATCAAACTTTTATAAAACGTAACAAATAATTTTAATTACATGTATAAAATAAATGATTTGGCTCTAAAAAATGCCTTCTATAATCCATCATTTTTTTGCTCAAATACCATATGCTAATTTCATAAAATAATGCAAAAGAACGAAATGAGTTAAATATCAACAGATTTTGAAGTGAACTATCGTGACAGGAAATGGCAGAAGAAAGCTGATTTATACTTTTTTGGAGCATGTCACATCGCTTCTTCAACCAATTATTCTGATTGGCAATTTACTTCTTGATAGGTTCTGCAAGCGTTTCGACATTATTCCTGTACAACTGGCAGGTCTATCACTAGCAACTATTTCTATATTCATTTCTATATCATACCAACATTTTTAAATGGTAAATTTTGTAATATTTATCTCTAATATGCGATTCTTTTGAGACAGTGACACAAAATTTAATTAAAAATAGTCTAGTTAGTGGCACCGATATATCGGGAAGTTTCTAAAAATTTATTGCTCTCAGCTATTATTATTGGCCCAAACATGGAAATTTTCTGCAGTTGGCCATTCGCTCATTGATACAATATCGTTACGTTTCTGTCACAGAGCCTACATGTATTTTATAACCTATAATAATCATAATAAAATTAAGGTTTTTTATAACATCCTAAGGAGAGCAAAGAAATATTTATTAATAATTTCCTATTACACCATTGAGAGAAATTTTATTTAATATATACAAAATATAATTTTACAAAAATGAGCAATATAAAATTACAGTTCTTTACTTAACCGAAGTTGAATTTTGGTGATTGTTTATGTCTGATAAGAAATCATGCCCACTTAAGACAAACTTACATGGAAGCATCTATTAAAAAAGTACAGAAGTTAGTTGACAAAAGCCTTAAATTAGAAGACCTCAGTTGAGCACTTTGTGGGCCCTTTGAAAAAATGCCTTGTTGCATATATCATACACAAAATGTTTCTCGGCAGTGTGAAATAATAGGTGATTTTACAAAGTAATCTTGTCAGAAAGATTCTTTTTTCATCTCACCCATAAACGGTTTCTCGCCAGTATGACATAACATATGCCGATTTAAACTGCGTTTTAAAGAGAATTTCTTGTTGCATATCTCACATACAAAAGGTTTCTCGCCAGTATGACATAACATATGCCGATTTAAACTGCGTTTTAAAGAGAATTTCTTGTTGCATATCTCACATACAAAAGGTTTCTCGTCAGAATGAATGGACAAATGTGAGCTTAAATTACATTTATGAGAGAATTTCTTGTCGCTCAACTCACACATAAAAGGTTTTTCACCAGTATGAATTAATAGATGGCTGCTTAACTCGCCCTTTTGTGAGAATTTCTTGTTGCATAGCTCGCAAGCAAAGGGTTTTTCACCAGTATGAGTTAATAGATGCCTTTTTAAATCACCTTTTCGAGAAAATTTTTTGTTGCATATCCCACACAGAAAAGATTTTTCACCAGTATGAGTTAATAGATGCTTTTTTAAATCACCTTTTCGAGAAAATTTTTTGTTGCATATCCCACACACAAAAGCTTTTTCGCCAGTATGAATTAATAGATGGCTGCTCAAATTACTCTTTGTAGAGAATTTCTTGTTGCATACATCACATACAAAAGGTTTCTTTCCAGTATGAGTTAACTTATGCTTATTTAAGTGAGTCTCACTAGCAAACTTCTTGTTGCATGTCTCACAAACAAAAGGTTTCTCAAGGCTATGAAGTAACTGATGTTTTTTCAGGTTTCCTCTACTAGAAATTTTCTTGTTGCATATGTCACACGTAAAAAAATTCTCATTCGTATGAGACGGCTGCTGAAAATGCTGTTTCAAGAGAATTTCTTGTTGCATATCTCATACAAAAAAAATCTCTCAGCAGTACGAATACACAGATACTTGCTTAATTTTCTGCGAGATTTTTTTTGATAATTCACAAATAAAAAATTTTCCTTGTGCAATTTATGCGCATTTTTCCTAAAATGCTATTGTCTGAAACATTGTATTAGATATTTAATATATTAAATAACTTTTTAACTCTTAGTGATATCATGTGACTCAAATTTAACACTTTCCTGTAACTACTTTTATGGCTTTATGCATCTGTAATAAATAAAATAATGTTAATCTATCACTGTATTAATTAATAAAACACATTAAAGAATATATGAGTTTTTCACAAAAAATTAAAATCACTGTAGAAAACAATTCAAAATAATTTGCATAGTAATAAAAGCTACTGTTAATTCTTAACTTTATGAAGAGAGAAATAGTCACAAATAAACAAGTTAATGAACAAGTATAAATAACATAAAAATAATGGAAGTGTAGTGCTTGCTGAGAGAAATAAACCTGGAATAGTTGTCACATTATAGTAAATATAAATCATTACAATTGAATTGCCATAAATGACTTTAGAGATTCGAAAAGAGGTGGAAATGAGACAGAGAAAACAGATAGTTAAACACAAAACTTCATGGAGTTTATAGACTGTGACAATAATTTTAAATGACACATTTTATTGTGTAGAATATTGAGTCATTAAATATCAGTAGTAACACTGAGCTAAAACAGTAAAACTGACTAAAGTATATTAGTTGTGTACATGAAGATATTAATTCCAAATTCCTAATATAGTTTTGATCTTTACAACGGCAAATAATGGAAGAAAAGTATCATTATAAACTGGAGACTAAGCTCATACTATGGACCGTCGGCATTCGAGTGGTAGATCACTATCGATGTGCTACCACAACATGAAGAAGCGTGTGAGGGGGATATCTTATATTGACACGCCCCACGAACAGAGGCTACGTTATAAAAGATGACCTTGACTAAAAACTGGCTATTTTCTCACACATTATAGAATAAAGTTTTATACGTTAATAAATTTAAAAAAACAGGTTATCTTATTCATTCATCTGTGAAATTGAATAGTGTTTTCCATTTCTAAAAAGAGGACCTTTCAGAAAATGCTATCATAGTTGGCATCTCAAATGGAATTTCCGAATACAGCACCTTATGAAAGAATTTCATCAGATAATATGTTTCAGCAAAAGATTGTATGTATTTATCAATTAAAAAAAGTTTTGATTTTAAAACATGTCAATAATTGTGTACGTTATTGTCAAATATTTACATATAAAAAGAGTCCATAGCCAACACCCCTTATACTCAAAGCCTTCATAGCAATTCAAGATTGCCGATCACGGAGTTCTACTCCCCAATTCAATAATGTGAGTTTATGCAAGGCCACATATTAAGGTTGCTTTTCCTGTAATTTGCAAAAAAATTAACATTACTGTTTATTTTGTCATTTAATTAAAAAATCAAATAAAATCAGATTTCTTTAGTATTTGTTGTATTTTTTTTATAATAATCAAACAAATAATTATAATTTCGATTGCATAAATGTTGTAATTTAAATTAAAAACTATTAAAAGAATTAACATTTTTAATATTAAAAAATAAAATTTTATTTTCTCTATTAATTTTATTTTTTGCATTTGGCTTACTTTTAATCCCTTTGAACCAGGTAATTTTTATTGTAATAAGCCCTTTTAATGTGTCTGTTTTCATGTAAATAACTTTTTTTTTTTAATTTTCTCTTTTAAAATGAAGTTAATTCGTTTTCTCGCTTAAATTTTTTTACAAATCATTTTCAATATAAAAGTTTGTTAATAAAGTTTTTAAAAAATCCTGTTTTTTAGAAAAGGGACTAAAAAATATTAAAATTTAATATTTTAGTCCCTTTTAAAATTAAAGGGACTATTAAAATTTATGTTTGTCTTAATTTTTTAAAACTATTTATAATATAAATGTTTGTCAATAAAGTTATTAAAAAAATACCTCATTTAAAAAAGAAGGGACTTTTAAATAAATTTAATCCTTTTTAAAATTAAAGGGACTATTAAAAATATTAAAATTGCTGTGTCTCTTAAATTTTTTCAAAACCATTAACAATATAAAGGTTTGTCAATAAAGTTTAAAAAAATAGGGTACTATTTTATAAACCCTGGTTTGCCTTTTTATAATAATCAAATAAATAATAATCCTTTCAAATGAATAAATTTTGTAATTTAAATTAAAAACTATTAAAAATATGAAAATTTCTGTTTCTCTTAAATTTTTTACATAACTTTAAAATATAAAAGTTTGTCAATAAAGTAAAAAAAAAAACTGATTTTTGATAAACGAGCTTATAATACCGATAATACTAATTATCAGTATTTTAAGCTCAATAATACTAATAATTCTAATAATATAAGTTTATGCAAAGCCAACATTGAAGTTGCTTTTCCTGTAATTTACAAAATAATTAACATTATCGTTTATTATGTCATTTAATTAAAAATCAAATAAAATCACATTTCTTCAGTATTTATTGTAATTTTTTATAATAATCAAATAAATAATTACCATTACGAATGCATAATATTGTAATGTTAATATTAAGAACTATTAAAAATACTAAACATTAAAATTTTAATATTAAAAACTAAAATTTTATCGTATTTATATATTTTATTTTTTGCCTTAGACTTGCTTTTAATCCCTTTGAACTAAGTAGATTTTATGGTAATAAGTCCTCTTAATTTTTCTGTTTTCATTTAAATAACATTTTTGTTTAAATTACTCTTTTAAAATGGGGTTAATTTTTTTCTGTTTCTCTTTAATTTTTTACGAAACCATTTACAATACACAGATTTGTCAATAAAATTATGTTAATATGGTGTATTAAAATAAGGTTAGTTATTATATTTTTTTATGAATCATTAATTCATCATTCATTTTTATGATAATTTATTAATTTGTTTTCAATTTCATAAAAAGAATTACATAATTTAATAAAGATTATTCATTAGTGGTAATTCATCAAATTGAAAAAACTTCACAAATTGCAATATTTGGATAAAAAGTATCATTTGTAAATAATTTTTTTTTTATCTGAAAGATAAAAATATAAATAATTACGTTTATGTTTTATTTACATTTAGTTTTAAACAATTACGTTTAACAAATAATAATTTATTAATTTTTAAATACAGTCGACTCTCGTTAATTCGAAATCGGATAATTCGAATCTTCGCTTAATTCGAACTAAACATGAAGTCCCGAAATTTTCAATGGCAGAATAACGTTAAAAAATTTCATTAATTCGAACTCATTTTCCTCGACTTCGTTTAATTCGAACTAATGAGAGTTCCGAGTTTTCATTTTTCTTTTCTTTCTCACGGATTTCAGATTATTTGAATAACTTTCCTTCTTTGATTTTTGTGAAAATTGTTCCAAACAAGTATACATATAACCCAATGCACTTGATATCCACTTTCTCAGTGTCTTGTTTGTCCATCAGAGACGCTTTAAATTTTTCTTCCATTGTGCTTGTTTCTAATCTTTTAATTAGTTTATATATTTATGCATTCTAATTTAATAATAAGTCATATTCTAATGATAACAGACGAAATAAATTTTAACAAAAACATTATAACATTAATTCTTGTGTAACAGTTCTATATTAAGTATGTTTTCATTTCATATTTTCTATAATTCGAACTTCGGATAATTCGAACAATTCTGGTGGTCCCAACGAGTTCGAATTAACGAGAGTCGACTGTACTTTTTCATCAGGGTTAGGTTTTGACATGATAGTTTATTCCATCAAAAACCTATCATCTTTAATTTTACTTCTGTTTATAATGTAAGAGTAGCATACAATGCATTTCTAGAACAATTTTCCCACTCTCTCTCTTTTTTTTTTAATAATTACAGTGAAACTCGTTTAAGATACGAATCAAGGGACCGAGAGCATTTCGTATCTTAAGCGGGATCGTATCTGATCCGGATTTCATAGATTCTCGAATAATAATGCATGTAAAAACAGTGCACATTGTTATTTATATATTTTAGCCATTTATAACTCTTATTTTATCAAATTTTAACAATTTTTAGGTATTCTAGGAAATTTGAGTTTAAAATATTGAAATAAAGAATAATTTTATTTTCTCCAAAATTTCATTAAATATCTGTCTATACAGTAAAAAAAATTAAATGCCTTTATATAGTACTCTCTGCCAAATTAAACTAGTTGGATGTGCCAATTCCAAAACTTTCTATGTTATACGTACATTTTAATATTTAAAAAAAAAAATAGTTACACATGTTAATGCTTTAACAATTTTAATTCAATACTTTACCAACTTTGATTTTTACTTTAAATTTCTGCTTCAGTCAATTAATTGAAGTAAAAACGAAATTCCGTCTCTGCACGAGCCGATGAACAATAGAGCTATAGACATATTTTTTCAAATTCAGGGAGGACTTACTTGCCATACCCAAAAATAATCATATACAAAAAATTTAGTCTGACTTTATTAAAGTAATACTAATACTTTATATTTTTATATATATAAATATTATATTTTTAAAGTAAATTTAGTATTGGCTTATCACAACCAAAAACATTTACAAAAATTTTGGTTCAGTTCTATGCATCATATCTTCATCCACTTTTTGATGGTAGAATGGCAACATGCGGACACACACAGAGACATAAACACAAACAAACGAACAGACAGACATTTTGTAAAAATATATTTCTTGGAATCTCTTACCTCTAAAACGTGTAAATCCGTCGAAAACTGAAGTAAAAAAAATAGACTACAAAACTTTCTTCTATTGAAGATTAAAAAAAAGTAAAAAAGTAAAAAAAAAAATGTATCTTATGAAAAGTAAATAAGATTTTACATAGTCTGTCAAAGACACGTGATAAACGGATTACATTAGCACCATTTCGTATATTAAACGGGTTTTTTAACATCAAGGGACCAAATTTCTTCGTATGTTAAGCGGGATCGTATCTTATGCGTACATATATTAAGCGGGTAATTTTACGCAGGTTTAATAGGCAGTTTTCAAGGGACCAAAGATAATTCGTATATTAAGTGGGATCGTATTTTAAGTGGGCGTATTTTAAATGAGTTTCGCTGTATTATTATTCAAAATTACATTTGTCAAATTTATTCAAAAGAGGAGCATTTCTTAAATACGAAGTATTTAAAAATAAAAGGAAAGAAAAGTTTTTTTGTCATAATCTTCCATCAAAAAGCTATCATTTTTTATTTTTCTCCAATTTATAGAATAAGTGTAGCATACATTGAATTTCTAGAATGATTTTCCCTTGTTCTTGTTACTTTTACTCGCAATTACAATTTATTTAAAAGAAAAAATTTCTTAAATAGAAAAATTATTAAAAATGCAAGAATAAAAGATAAGAAAATTATTTGCCATAATCTCCTTTAATATAGATTCTACAAACTGCAATGAACATTAATATTAAGTGATAATAAAAGCTTGTTATAGCTATTAAATAACATTAAATATACATTTTTAATAAAATTCATTACAATCATTTTAGAGACATAAGAATGCTGTTATATGGTATGACAACAGATATCACGCATGGACTTGAATATCCATAGATATATTATTTCAAAATGCATATCTTATGCATTTCATAAATGCAATTAAATGATAATTTTCATTTTCACTTCACTAAGCAAAATATTAAAACTTTTAAATTAATAAAATTTTAAATTGTAAGACTTGATTTCAAGTGAAAACTCTCAGACTTAAAATTTAACACATAACAAAAAAAAACATTATCAAGCTAGCTCAACTTATTTGCAAAAAAAGAAGCTCAACATATCTAAATGTAAATTTCTCGGGGTGATAATCTTCTTTAAGTTGTTTTATTTTTTCCATTGATGGCACATTACACGTAGAAGAGCACACAAATGTAAACTATTTACAAAAATAGCACATTTTTTTTTATTTTACATATTCCTTTAGCACACACCATCAAAAGAAAACAGAGCTCACGAATCACATGATGCAATCGAGTCTATTTTTGAAGAGAGTAGCGTGCATTACAATGTTTAATATAAATCAGATAAAAAATAATTTATGTGCCATAGTTTTCATTTGTTAACTTAAATACAAATATAAATCAATCTTATAGACAATTAAAGTTTCTGTATTTTAGATATAAATTTTTACCTGAAAAGTCGTAAAATATTTTTTCTGTTGAAACTTTTTAATGCTACCATAAAGTCAAACTATTTATGTCCTGTATACATTTTATTTAAAATTATTTATGCATTATTTAAATTGAATTGAATGAAATGAGACTTTGCATATTTTTAATGCATAAACATTTATATACTTAATTTCAAATGTAGACGTATGTACCGTAAAATCCCGTTAATCCGCCCTTCCCGATCAAACGTCCCCTCCCCACTTTATAAAGAATTTGAAATTTTCAAAAAATCCCGAGAAAGCGCCCTCCCTCCCCATTCTCAAAGGCGATTGAGAATGAGATGAATCATTATGAAATGAATGAATCATGAATCTTTGATGAAATGTGCGTTTTTTCGAGATTTTTTTAAGCGATTTCATGCTTGTTTTGGCTTTATTTTACAAATTTCTCATTTTTTCTGCGTTTTTTCGACAGATTTTACGTTTTTTTTAAACAAAACCCAAATTTTTTCAATTATCAAAATTCATGATTCATTCATTATATCATCATTCATTCCTGTAAATTTGTGTTGAACGAGTGCGGGAAAATCCCGTGTAAGCGCCCCCCCCTCTAACTATTGTACGATTTTCTGTCACGTTTTGGGGGGGCGGATTAACGGTATTTTACGGTAATTATGTATGAGTAAAAAACTTTTATTTTTAAATTATTATTAAATTAAAAAAGATTCTGAAATGCTCTATTTTTTAATGCAGTTAACTTAGTAATTAATTGTTCTTTAGGGGATGTCTACATTTCAGCTTATAAATAGTATTGAATTAATTAATCATTTTAAAAAAATAACACCTACACGAAGGAATAATAACACTAAAATAGATTACTTAACAAAAATATAGTAAAAAATAGAGCTTTTATAAGGTTTAAAGTTTAACATTGATTGCAAAGTTTAATCTTTACAAGACCTCACTTTAAAGAACAAGTAATAATCTTTCCTGCCTATGTAATTTTCAACTATTAAAATATATTTTAATTCATCATCTACTATATATATTTAGATAAATCAAGTTTTGCTATATAGAAACAAAAATAACCAGTGAAAAAATTGGATTAAACACTTCAAGAAAACCTATTTCTTAAAAAGCTTTTTTGTTTTAAATAGAGTAATATTTTTCTGCTGAAAATATGCAAAAATTTTTGGTACTACTTGATTTTTCCATTGACTCAAAAACTATCACGATAAGATGCCAATAATGCAGATTAAAAATCTCACATTCGTTTGACATTTTCTATGATACACATGTTTGTTACATCATCAAGTGATTTTTAATTCACCTTTTAATTTGTATTTTAGACTATGTTTTGCTAATTTATTTGCCCTTCTGTTATCCAAAATAAAAAAATATGTCAATTTATGTAATTTGGCTGAAAGTTTGGAGATTTGTAAAATTTGGTGAAATTGGTCGACGGAATAACCAAGTAGTACCATTTTTTTTAAATCATGTGTTATACATTTCTTTTAAAAAAATTGTGTTTTTTATAGTGTGCCAAATAGTTTAAGATTATTGTGCATTTCTTCTAACAGAAATATATACATAGTATTATAATGCAATAATTTTTTAATTTTCTTGGATAGATACATATATTAAATTTTTTTATGTTGAATATGTCAGGTAAAATAACAAAATATTAAACATAGAATGAAAAATAATAATTTTTATAATATAAAAACAAATTACCAAAAAATGGGTTTTGGACATGGAAGTAAAAACTATGGTAAAACCCAGAAAATACAGTCACACAATCAAAAACTTGCCAACTCTGTTTTTCAAGTTTATATTAAAGTAAAAGTTACTTTTATCACCTTATGCCATATGCCATTAATTAATTAATTTTAACAGAAATATGAAATGAATAACTTAACCATTTTAGATGGGGTGATCCCACATAATTTTAATTCCAAATTTGCAAAATGGCATTCAGAACATTTTATTATTATTTTTTTTTAATGAAAGTTTAAAAGAATAAGTTTTTATTCGCTAAGAAATTTGTGTATGTAGATTCGGATGTCAGTCAATCATTTCATGCTTTTACGAACAGAGCCTTCCTGTGCCAGAAGAGTTTAATATGGTTTAAGCTATGAAAGCTCATTTGAAATTAGAAATAATATAGCACCACCATCTCGAACAAAATAAATAAACAAATGAATACATAAATAAATTCTTTACTTTGAATGACTTTATTTTTCTCCTTAAATATGGTTTTTAAAGTTACCATAAATTATTTTGATTTTCATAATTTATTCAGTAGAGAACAAATCAGTATTACAAATTCAATACAGTAAATATGACTGTAAAATGGGTAAAATAAATTCCCCCAATCCAGAACCCTCAAATCTGCAATTCTCTAAAATCCACACACAATTTATGGATGTAAACAATGGAACAATCAGCTCAGATATAGGGGGACAAAATTTTATTTTCTTAGTTTTTTATCGATTCCATATGTATTTCAATTTGTAATTTTTGTTAATATTATTGAATTTATGTTTTTTTTATGGTAGAAGAATAAATTTATTTCTGATAAAATTCAAGATATTGCTGATTACTGGTAATCACAATCTTATCAAATAGATTTATGTATTAATCAAGCTTTTTTTCATGATTAAGTCTGGCTAAACCTGAAATAAAATTTCTTTAATTTATGATTTTGATGTGAATTAGTACATGCAGTTATATGAGGCAAGTTTTATTGAATAATTTAGAAAAAATATGTTTCATCTTTATAATGAATATTTAACCATTTATTGATTATTAACTTGACCTTTGCTTTTTATAGTTTAATCATTTTAAAAATTATCTAAATTTTTGTTATTTTAGTTTATTACTTATTTTAATATTTCATTATATTATAAGCATTTATTATAATTTTGATTGCATTATTAATTAGATTCAAAATACTGTTTGCAAAATGTAAACGAGCAGAAATCCACAAAATTCGAAAATTTGCACAACCTCTGCTCCCAAGTTGTGCTGATTTAAGGAAGTCTACTGTACATGAATAAATAAATAAATTCCTCATTTTTAAGGACTTTTTTTCTACTTAAATCTGGTTTTTAAAATTACAATAATTCATTTTGGCTTTCTTAAGTCATTCAATTGAGAATGAATCTGCAATACAAGTTCCATAGGTATTACCTTTTTATACTACAAGTGTATTCAGTTCTCAGTTGTCAAGTTCAACATTTGTTGCAAAATTTTGTACTTACATATTAAGGCAGCAGAAGTTGCGCTAATGCGGAAATAAAGAGCAATCTTGTTCGCACGAGCACAATCATTTTGACACCTTGTTGTTTGCTGATTTCTGACGTCATTTTTTAGTGCTACAAAAATGCGTATTATAGATTTCCTAAAAACAGAACAAGATGCAATTTTATTTTTCAGGAGCGATGATACAGAAGTTAAACTCTATAACGGCCCATTTTGCATTGATATCCGATTGACTACTTTTGTTTTTAAATAATATGTTTTGAATTTTGAAAATGTTTTGATTTTAAATAAAGAATTTTATTTTATGATTTGTCACAAAAATTTTAGGTGTAGATTGGCGGTACTTATAAACCGCTAAATCTGTAGCTGCGGTTGCATTAATACGTAAGTACCCAAAATTTTAATAAAAACCTATAATTTGCCCATCTTGTGGCACTTCCAAGCATAATTGTACCACACTGATCTTGAATTTCCATCATTATTTTGAAAAAACGTAATTTTTAAAAAGCACAGTACATTGGAATTTTTTAAAAAAGCTTTTGTTGTACCCCAATCAAACACAACCTGCCCATAGAATCAACATTGAGGAAAGTGTGTTTTCAAGGCAGTGATGAAACCCGTTAAGTTTATGAATTCTTATAAGTAAATTTCAATAAACAACATAAAAGTACATAGTTATTCGATCAATTATTTAGGTTTTGAGTTTCAATTGAACAGATTATAATCAAATTCAGTTTATTAGCAACAAAATATTTAAAAAGTAAAGAAAAAATATATACTTTCAAATCAATTTGCTGTATCTAAATTGAAATTTGAATATCAAACTAAACTATTTAAAAATAAACGATAATATGTGGAATTATCTGCTATAAATAAAACATTTTAATAACTCGATAATAGATCCGCGAAAATGAAAGTCGAGTCAAATTAAACTTCGTGCAATCATTATCAAACAGCAAATTGCATAGTATTGAGTTGAAAGAGAAACATTAGAAACTACTCAACGTTAACATTAAATAGAAGTTAAATACAATAAATTTATGTTTTAAAAGTTACCTGATATTCCAAACAACGGAAAAGACAACGACGCCAATAAAAGAATGAATCATGAATTTCATTATGATTGATTCTTATGAATCAAACACTTTTGATACGATTCAACTATTTTTCTTTCCAGTCATCGAGACTCATTCATTGCTTCGGCGCCTCTGGTCTTTGCCTAAAGTAAAAAATGTATTAATAATCAACGCATAAACTCGGATTCTGATTATTGCTAGTTTTTAAAATGTAAACGTGCTTAAATTCACTCTCTTTGCTAAAGTAAGTTAATGGTAAGATGTGTTTCTTCATTTTCTCTTTACTAAAAATTCTCTAACTTATGACTTGGTCCTGTTATAGCAACAACTTTATGTATCTCAACTTTTATTTTTACTGATATTTGACCATTTAAAATATTATGATTTTTTTTTATTGGTAGGCTTTTTTTTATCTATTTATTTAAATATAGTTTAATCTGCAATTTTTTTGTTAAACACAAGGAATGCATTTGAATTTTTATTACGAGTTTAGTTAAAATGTTTAATTTTTTTTATCTTTGTATTGCACACAAACTGAATTTGCCAGTATTGAGTTCAGTTAAATGCAAATATTTTTGGATGATTAACCGTAAAATATTTGTTCATAACAGTTATTATATGGATAATATAGTAACTGTATGAAGGTTATAAATTTTACCCAAAATATTTAAACAGCTTAAAAAAATATCAAGGATTTTATAAATGTAAAATTTTGAAATTCTATTGTCTTCATGACGTTGTTTAGTTTGATAGTAAGTGTTGTGGCTGCTCTGAAAAAAAAAAAATATTTTCTATTTTAGCTTTACATTTATAAAAATGTTCTTATATCATCTGTTCCCAAAAAATATACTATACTGTATAAGTGATGCCAATATCACTAATTCATTCAGCATCCCTACAGGTCAGGCAAATAAAAGAATATATTGCCAACAGAGTACCAAAGCATTTTGTTTACAGTTTATGTTATGTTGTTTTCAACTTGATTTCTGAAATGGTTTTTAAACTGCCCAGAATATTAAATTTTGTTAACCACTTCACTGTTTGCCACGAGATAAGTCGGAGGTAAAAACACTATTTCTCCATACCTGTGACCAGGGCCCAACTTAGACAGTGGGGGGCCCTGGGGCAAACATTATTAGCCCCTTCTATCTTAAAATTTTTCATAAATTATACTGAAGTAACTAAAACTGAAATTCATACCTATTGTATGTGTACATAAATTTCATACCAAGTACTATTCACATCTATATGCATAATAGCTGAAGAAAGACAACTTTAAGAAATTATAGAATATAGAGTTTTTTTTCCTGATTACATGAATATGAGGATAAATGTGAGGCCTTAAGGAAACAATGTGTATGGAAACAGATGGGGTAGGAGAAGAGAGATCCTTAAAATTGAAAAGAAAAAGAATTTTGGTCACTCATGACCATTTTTTATCATTTGATACTCCTTTAACGAAAAACTTATATCTGTCCTTGAAGGGCCCCCTTAAGCCAGGGGGCCCGGGGCAATTGCCCCGCATGCCCCTGCCTTAGTCAGGCCCTGTCTGTGACTGGTGAAGTGGTTAAACCAAAGGGATTTCTGGTAGAAAACATTTATATTTAGTCAGATACGTTTTCTCATTCACATCTCAAATCAAAACTAAGCTAACATGGTTCCATCTTATCGGAGACTGTTAAGGTTGATGGGTTCACATTGGATGTGTTACACTGTATTTTCTTAAATAGAGATTTATGTAAGTAAAGGTCATGTTTACTGACAAACATTTGTCAATTTACTTTCTGTATACACTCGCATATAAGTCAACTTCGCAATTAAGTTGACCACCCTCCAATGAAAAAAATAAGTCTATTATTTTTTTCTCATTTTTTTCTTTTTGCAAGAAAAATAATTTATACATACAAACAAGAAACAGATTTTTTTTTTTCTGTAACAAGTGCCGCCATTGAAAATGAAAAACTTATGTAAAATGTCATTGGCTGAAAAGTACTAAATGCATGCCGAACACCATGATGTCAAATTTCCAATTGACTGCTGCGAATAGTGAAGTACCCTGTGATTTGATGATTACAGTACAGTAACACTATAAAGCAGGGTTGGCACGGTTTAAACCAATTGGTTTTAACCATGGTTACAGGATAAAAAAATAGATTGAGAAATAAACCAAATGGTTTTTTTCTCAAAAAACCCAATTGGTTTTTTTAGAAGAAATCTAATGACATTTTCTTTTTTTTCTTTATAATTTACATGTTTCAAATTATTGGATATATATAATTTCTACTTTTAACACTTTATTTCAGTAATAAGTGTTACATATAGTGGGTTTAGGTCTTTTTTTATGCATAGGATTAAACCAATTGGTTTTTTCTATAAAAAAAGCAATTCTTTTTTAGAAGAAATCTAATGACACCTTCTTGTTTCTTTATAATTTACAAGTTTCAGATTATTAGATATAAATAATTTCAATTGTTTTTAGGAGAAATTTAATGGCATTTTCTTTCTTTCTTTATAATTTGCGGGTTTCAGATTATTGGATATAAATAATTTCTACTTTTAACACTTTATTTCAGCAATAAGCATTAGATATATTGGGTTTACGTCATTTTTCATGCATAGGATTAAAATCATTACACATTGGTGAACATATCTATTGCTCTAAAGAAAAACTTCAAACATGTGAATTGATCAAAGATAAAATAGATTCAATATTTAGTATAAAATATTTTAATTTTTTTAATAATGCAGATTATTAAATGCAATTAATAATGTAACACAATGATCTTTTAAGATTTTGCACAAGCTGTAAAAGAAATTTTTCTTTTGGGAGATTATCTTGATGAATTAAAAGAAAGACTGTTTGCTAGTTATAGCATTTTTATAATATTTTTTTTTTTCCCTTTGCTATCTGCTGAATTTTCACTCAGAAAGAAAAAATCCTTAAGAAGTATTTGTAATTTATTATTTGAGTAATTTTGGAAAAGAATATTTATCAAATTATATCCAAATGTTTATTATTAGTAATCAAAAGATTGTTTATAAAAATTTACAGGGCTTCAATGGTTCACTGTGTAGAACAATTAAAACTTTCAACATAAGACTGTTTGCTAAAACTGTTTAAATTGAAAAATGATTTTTTTCAATTTTCAGCCTAAATTCACTATAATTATTAAATTTAAATTATTTTAAATGAAGTTACACTGCTTATAAACCAATAATGTCTGTTTTTATCAGTAAATATGCATGTATATGTAATAAGAAAGGATGTTTTAAAAAAACCTGGTTTAAACCAAAAAAACCGGTTTTTTGGTTTTTTTCGAAAAAACCTGGTTTTTTTCCAACCCTGCTATAAAGTCACATATTTTGAAGTATCAGCCTGAGAAAACCAGAAGTAATGATGCTCCCAGTGTAATATGCTGTTGATGTGGTGAGGGTAAAAACAACAGTATGTCATGTTGCCTATTTTAAACTTACTTAACATTAACTTTAATCAGTATTTTAAGTCAATATGACAATGTTTTTTTTGGAATTAGAATTGCGTTCTTGATAAAAATCACACATTTTTTTCTTTTTGTTTGTTTTCTGTAATCGGGTAGGGTAGATTATTCTTTTGACAAATAAACTAAAAAGAATTGGAAATTCGGAAACATTGAGCTTCTGAGGGCTCCAGATTTCGGATTTTGTACTGTACAAACATAATGGAGAGCTGCAGCACTAATTCGCTAGCAAACCATTTTCTGATATTTTGTTTATATATTATTATTTTTTTAAAGTATAGCTTATAAGTCGATCCTTTTACTTTAAAGTTCATTTTCTGTCAAAAATTTCTCGATTTATACATGAGTATATATGGTGCTGAGATTTTGCTTTAACAATCATTACAGGAATAGTTGGCATAGCCAAATCCTATTACACAAGGCTTATTTTTAGGTAACTTATACCCCATGATCACAATGAGAGTAAAACCAAACTCTAGAGTGTGGATTAAACTTGAATATTATTCTTTGAAATTTCATTGATCAGTATGTCGCTAGAAATGCTGCAGTTAGGAAAGATGTCAAATTTTCACTAAATGTATAGCAGGAGATTCTAATATTACTATTTTTAGCATCCCCATATAAAAAGTAAAAATAGGATTGCTATAAGATCACTTGTTTGTTTGTCTGTACATCTGTCACAGCTGTTTTTCTCCTAATCTTGAAACGTGGAAAGTTCAATTTTTGTACAAGTAATAAAGTTCCATATACTTGTACAATATTAACTCTTTACAAATATATTTAAGGAAAATGGAGAAGGGCTAATTAAGTTATTTAAAAGTAAAAATCCTTTCTTCATTCCATGAAAGCTTTCATAATGGCAAATTAGAAACCCAATGTTTTCATTTTAGGTATTATATTTTCAAAGATATTGTTGAGAATGTAAAGTATGTAACAGTATGTTTCCCCTTCCCCACTAATTTCAAATATACTGAAATGAAAATTAAGAAATTTAGGGATGTAGAAATATATTTAATCCTTGCAGGAAAACTACCATAAAATCCCGTTAATCCACACTTCCCAATGAAATTCCCCCTCTCCACTTTATAAAAAATGTGAAATTTTCAAAAAATCCGGAGAAAGCACCCTCTCTCTTAAAAAAATTGCTGAAAATGGATCGCTTGAGAATGTGTGAATCTTGATGCAATGAATGAATCATGAATCTTTGATGAAATGTGCGTTTTTCGAGATTTTTTAATTGATTCCATGCTTTTTTGGGCCCTTATTCTTACAACTTTCTCCTTTATTCAGCGTTTTTTTGACAGAAGTTAGGTTTTTTTTTTTTTTTTAATTGCAATTTTTTTTAAGTATCAAAATTTCTGATTCATTCAAAGATTCACGATTCATTCATTTTATCATGATTCATTTCTGCAAATTTTTTGAAAAGATCGGGGGAAAATCCCGTGTAAGTGCCCCCGTCTACTAATTATTTTACAATTTTTTGTCACGTTTGGGGGGGGGGGGCAGATTAACGGTATTTTACGGTATAGTGATCTATGCTCTAGATGGCATTTTTCCATTACTCACAAATTTCACTTTTCAGGCTTTAGCAACGGTGTTAAGGAACTTTTGAGGTACATTTCATCATGGAACTAGTCCAAATTATCAGTAATTAACCAATATATTAACTTTAAACACACTGACATAACATTAAAAAAAAAAAAAAAAAAAACATGGGTATCATAGTACTTGCATAGTAATCTTTTAAAACCAAGTTCACAAGTTTTCATGATATGTATGTGCAATACAATGCAGAGGCTTTTAGTTAGTAATATCAAGTGATTTTATTTTACATTTCTTTGTATTTTTAATGATGTTTTACTGATTTATTTGTTATTTTCTTAGTTAAAATAACAATTAGTACACCATTATATGATATCTTTATATAAAAATAGGAAAAGTCATTTAATATATTGCTATGATTCATAATTACATACAATAAATCAATTTCAACTGACATCACAAATATTTGTCCACCAGACAAGAGGAAAAATTATGAAAAAATAATATGCATATTCATCGATATGTGGAAAATGTTATTTTGGTTCTTTACAGATAGCCAGACATCAGTGTTATATATGTTACTGTGATGCGGGATTAAAGGATGTTTACTGAACTATTGACTATAACTTTAATATTTTTAGCACACATCTTTTTCTTTTATAATTTTAATTGGAATAAAAGTAGTAATAGTAATTTAGTTTGGGATAATCTGAACAAACATCGGCCCCAATTACCTATTTTATGGAAGAAACGCCGCAACTGTCATAAGCTCCGCACTTCTCAAATTGGCCTCAATAAGCTAAAAAATGTCGTAATAGCCATACCCATTGTAAATGCCGCACCTGTGTGATAAGCTACTTTTATCGCAACAGTTGCATGGACCCAACTTTATCTAAAGTTTTCAGGACAGTGTAAGGAGCCTCTTTTTTAATAACTTATAAAATGTTCTTTATAATATTTAAATAAGGTTTTAAATATTTTATTATTTTTTGAATTTTTATTTTTGTTCCAATTTTATGCTCGCAAAATAAAATAATCTTAAACGCCGTGCATGATGTAGCCACTGCACTTGAAAATATAGTCAAGAATTGATAATACTTGCACCCATAATCTGCAATTTTCTATAATTTGCATTACTTTATGAATCTAAACAATGAAATAAGCAGTTAAGAAAGTATACAAATTTGGAATTTTTTTTTAACAAAAAATAAAAAAAATGAAAAAAAAACATAATAAAACATCTACTTTTTAAAAAATATAACTCTTTTATTTTATTAACAGTGAAAAACAAACTGTATTTTGGAACATATGTAATATGTATATGTACCGTATTTTCGGGCGTAAGCGCCGCGGCGCATACGAGTTTAAAAGTTAAAATTATGCTTACTGCGGCGCTTCTGCCGGGGCGGCGGATACGATGTATTTTTTTCCCCTTGCAGCGATATTCATTACAGATGATTCTGATCGGAATTTTTCTGAAAAATTGTGAAAAGTCAATCATCAGGAAAAAGATTGCGAAAGAAATGCGAAGCATAAAAAATATCGCGAAATTCGACAAATGATAGCCTAATTTCTGCCAATCATTCGCAGAAAAAACAAGAATTTTATCAAAGGATTGGGAGGAAAGAACATGAATTTTATCAAAGGTTCGCGAGAAAAGCGCGAATATGAAAAAGAAAAAATGTGTATTTCATGAAAGGATCACTTGAAAAACTACAATTTTATTATCGGAAAATCCGCCCTTCCTAATCAAACGCCAGTTCCCACTATAAAAAAATCGCTGAAAAAAAACGCTAACTTCGCCAAAGAATCACGAAAAATAACCGCAAATTTATTGAAAGGATCGGGAAAAAGATCATGAATTTCGGGGAAGTATCGTTAAAAAACCCACATTTCGACGAAAGATTGCAGTAAAAACGCGAAATATATCAAAAAATCTCTAAAAACACAAATTATGTCAAAAGACTGAGGAAAAATCGTGAATTTCTCAAAGGACGCCAAAAAGAACGCACAAAAGAATTGTTAAAAAATGTTTTAGAAAAAACGCAAATAGGTCGTATCAATAAATAAACGGTCAAAAAAAGAAAAGAAACAAGATAAATTCAGGCGAAAAAACGCAGAAAAAGGAGAAATTTGAAAAAAAAGCATGAAATCTATTAAAAAATCTAAAAGAAAACGAACATTTCATCAAAGATTCATGATTCATTCATTTCATCATGTTTTATTCCACTCTCAAAGACGAATGAGAACAGAATTGAATCATGATGAAATGAATGGATCATGAATCTTTGATAAAGTGTGTTTTTTCGAGATTTTTAATAGATTTCATTCTTATTATGCTTTTTTTTACAAATATCTCCCTTTTTCAGCGCTTTTTAGACAGAATTTACGTTTTTTTGAAAAAAAAAACCGCAAATCTTTTCAAGTATTGCGTCAAGTATCAAAATTCATTTTTCATTCAAATATTTATGATTCATTCAATTCATCATGATTAATCCGTTGCTCAGCCCCATAAAAAAGCAATTTTTTTCAAGTATCGCGAAAAAACTCTGCAAATTCGTCGAATATCGCGATAAAACCCAGCAAATTTCGTCAAATATCGCGATAAATCCTTGCAAATTTCGTCACATATCGCGATAAAACCCTGCAAAGCTCGTTACAAACTATAAAAAACGTATTAAAAAATCGCGAAAAAAAGGCAGTACGAATTCAGATTTAATTTTATCATAAAAAATATACTAAATTTAAAATTGGATTTATATTACAAATGTTAAAAAAACGCGAAAAAACACTGAATATAACGCAATTTTTAACATTTTGATGTATTTTCGTAAGTGCGGCTCATACGACGGTGCGGCGCTTCTGATGAATATTTGTTTTATTTTAATGCATTTCCGGAGGTGCGGCGCTTACGGTGTGTGCGGCGCATACGCCCGAAAATACGGTAATTATTTTTATTTAAATGCTCATATATATAATTTTTTTTAAAAATAAAACAACTTT
>CAXHSM010001557.1:5263387-5290066 GCA_964019185.1 Maratus speculifer
TATTATATATAAAAATCTAATCCACTGACTTTCTTCAAACTTCAGATTCAGTTGTACCTTGACATAAATAAGTGCTGAAATTAAATTTTTATTATTATAAAATTGGCCTCGCAGTTATTAATTTTTAACAATGTCCTTGATTGCAATATCTTAAATATAATGCATAAAATTTCAATTCTGTTTGGTAATATTGGGATGCTGTAGCTGATTTGTTAAATTTAATCAAATACTGAGGAATTTCCGGTGCAAATTACACAATAGATGGCACTGCTATGCTGCATTTTCACGATTTCTGCAACATCTGTTACTCAAGAACTAATGCGTTGTATTTCATTAAACTTCATATATTTTCTTTACCTTGACATAAAAAATAGATACTTACTGAGTTTCTGTGTATACTATCCAACTGGCGTTGCTGCTGTGCTAAGTTTTTCAAAATCCCCCCCCCCCCCACACACATACATCCGCGGAGTTTTTCAGTTTACGCGGGGGGTTCGATAGACCAGACTAGGCATTGTAAGCGTCTTCAGGTGGTCACGGAAAGCTCCACCTAGACACGATAGACCCCGAGTGCTCAATCCCTTGCCATGTGGACCACTAACAAAAAGAAGAAGGTATATTTTGTCATCCCTGGTGGACAAGGAATACCGCCTCCAAAAGAGGCCGATGCGCCTCCCGTTTCGGGGATTAGTAGCGTAAAAATTAGTTTGAGTCACTGCTAGATCTTCATCACTAGGCGCAGTAAACTCCAGAAGCACACAGATACGCAAGACCTAATTCGTAACGAGAGTTCGCCCGAGATTACATTCGCCTCCGATTTAGCCGGTGAGTCTTCGGGCCGGTTCTCTGCTTGGGTGGATCCTGGAAGAAGGCCTGCCAGTCATTATCCAGCCAGGGAAAACAGCACGTCCAGATTTCCAGCCCCGCATCAGCCTTCCACCATTAACGCCCTCTGATTGAAATGAGGGCATTTCCGATCACCACCCACCCAATGGTCGATTCATTACTGTCTCAGATGCAGCGGACACAGGAAGATGTGGCATACGGTGACGGAAGCACGCCAGATACTGTCCAAGATATCTCCCGACTGAAACATCGGGAGATGCTGCTTGTCGATCCCGCGAGTTCTGTCGACATTAGAGACTCCCTGTGTCTTGCTCTACAGAGCCCGCACTCTCCTCTCAGTCAAATGGTGGCTGAGATCCTATCATTTTAGCTACTCCTTTTCCAGAGGCATCGTGCAGTCCCAAAGGGCTGCTTCTAGGACCAGCCTATGGACGTCGGAACCCGGCTTGCCTCGAAAACCGAGGAACAGTCTATGACGCCCCTATGGTACCCTCCGTAAACACCACCACACAACGCCCGTTACCCGTGGACGCCGGACTCATAAATTAGTATCTCTTGAAAGCGGTAAATCGCCCGCCGTCCAACATCATTTCTACGAACGCTGTCAGGCTCCCAGTCTACTTCCCTACTTAATCCTTTCAGGCACACTGTGACCAGTCCGGGATGCCTAATTTTAATTCTAAACTTACAAACGACACCAATAATATTTTAATAAAATTTTGCTTTTATTATGAATGCTGAAATTAAAGGATTCTTAGTTTCTGAAAAAGTTGTTTGTAAATTCAGGTGGCAGTCGATAATTTCTCATTTTGCTAACAAAATCTGCCAGTGTAAGAAAAAGTTAATAAGTCATCTCGCAACCACTTTAAGGAACGACCGCAAATGGAATGAATGATATAAATCTGGAAAAAAGATTTTGTTTGCGTAAGATGAAAACAATTTTCCACCAGAAAAATGAACCGCTCGCTGCCAGAATGGTAGAATTAAGGAATGGACATGTTTACAAACAAACACTTCTGTCAATCAATCTAACATTACATTTTCGTCATAGCAATCATTGAAGGAATCGTCTTGGCAATGCAGACCAATCATATTGTATACCTATTAATCGTATACCAATCAAATTCCCGGAGCTCATGTATAAGGAATGGACATGGGGCGAATAACTGTGGACAAGCTTGAAACACCTGTTTGTTCTTTTCAACTCCTAATGTGCATATGGGTTAGAGTGATTTGATTGGTCTGCGTTCGAAGGTCTATGATATGATTGGCCTACGTTGCCAAGATGAATACTACAATGATCGTTACGACAAAAAGTTTGTGGTAGATGGGTTGACGGAAGTGTTTGTTTGTAAACATGCCTTTTCCTTATAAAATAAATCATATAGAACGGATAGGGTTTTTTGATGACTTTGTAGCGTCAGTTGCTCTTCCTTATATGAAAATTGAATGAACTGAAGTATGATCTGTTGCTAAATACACTTTATTCGTCTGATTTGGCATTTCCCAGGAATTTGGCATTTGCATTTGCCAGGAATAACAAAGTCCTGATTTGACATTTGCCAAATCAGGACTTTGTTATTCCTGACTGTGACTTTTTTTATTACCACAAATAACAAAAATAAATCATAATATCAATCAGTTTCAATCTTAAATAAATGTTTATTTAATATTGAAAACGATTTTGAACAAAAATTAACTTAAAAAATGAAAAAGGCTGCATTAAAATAACAAGTAAGAAAAATCATGCGTTAAGCATAGATTATGAAGCACTTTCCAACACTTAATGAAATCTTTAACAAAACTTTGTTATTCAGGGAAATAATAGTGTATAGCCAAATATGCCCAAATATGTATTCCAGTACATAAGAACAGCCCTGTATTTCGTATGTCAGTTGATATAATGGGAAAATTTAGCTTAGCAAGTAAATACCCAGTAGCTTGAAATTTCTTTTTCAGCAATTCATACTATTAGATGGAAACATACTTGAATACTTTTGTTCAGCCCTGTAGTTTACATTGTACCTTTATTGCACGTCAGCATTAGGCTAAAATTTATTGTAAACTAAAACACTTTTAAAACAACTGAAATCACATTCTCATAAATCATCATTCATAGGCGTCCATGTACCGAATTCTTTGTGTGGCCCTGTATATCCCTTTATCTATATTCTGCAAACATTTTTCAGTAAATTGAATGCAGCTCAGCGTAAAAATGCATAGCTTATTTAAGAACCACGTTTAAATAATTTACGCTTATATTCAGTAACGTTGGTGAGCTCTTTTGGGTAGCCCTGTATATCAACTATAACATTTATACACACCATAAAATGTGCATATATTTAGCGAAATATAAACGCGAATATCATAATTAAAATGCATTTCATTACTCCATCAGCCATCATCGGACACATATACGGTGCTTCGGAAAGAATATACTATTTGAAATCTTTTGTATGGTCCTGTAAATGCTATGTATTTCATATTATGCAAGACAGTAGCGTATAATTTATACTAAGCTTCAGTGACATATATACATTTTATTATACATGAAAAAGCTTAATATCTTTAAAATATGTCACACACAATTCCCTCTTTTACCATTATCTAATGGAATTCTTTTGTGTGGCCCTGTAAATGAATAATAGCTTTTTCACCTTATATTTTATAGAATGCATATTTTAATATGTTTGACAGGGTATAACATCTTTAAAATTCCTTTGAAACGATTTTTCCCCATAGGCCGTAATGTAATAGGAAACTTTTGATTCGCCCTGTAGATAAACTAATCATGGTTGAAACTTCATTTTCGATAAGACTTGTGCTTGGGTAAACGTCAATAACGTCCTAAAATTTCATGGCAATCCGAGTATATTCACGATTTTTCCCCATGGGCCGTAATGCAATGGAAAACTTTTGATTCGCCCTGTAGATAAACTAATCATAATAGAAACTTCATTTTCAATAGGGTTCGTGCTAGGGTAAACGTCAATAACGTCCTAAAATTTCATGGCAATCCGAGTATATTAACGATTTTTCCCCATAGGCCGTAATGTAACGGGAAATTTTTGATTCTCTCTGTAGATAAACTAATCATGGTAGATACTTCATTTTCAGTAGGGTTCGTGCTAGGGTAAACCTCAATAACGTCCTAAAAATTCATGGCAATCCGAGTATATTAACGATTTTTCCCCATAGGCCGTAATGTAATGGGAAACTTTTGATTCGCCCTGTAGATAAACTAATCATGGTAGATACTTCATTTTCAACAGGGTTCGTACTAGGGTAAACCTCAATAACGTATAAAAATTTCATAGCAATCCGAGTATATTTACGGGAGTTAGAGCGCGGACAGACGGACAGACGGACAGACGGACAGACGGACAGACAAACCGAATGCATAAGCACTTTTCAACTTTGTTGGAAAGTGCTAAAAAAGAGCAAATTTATGACACAAGTTTTTACTTGTTTTGTTCGAAAATGCATGAAACTAGCAGATGTTATTTTTCAGAAACCAACTAATTGCACATATTTTTCCGTTTTTATGCAAACATAATAGATTTTTCAGAAAATTGTTTGAAAGTGGGCGTTCTGAACAAAATTTCATTGCAGAAAAAGAATAGCTACACAAACTGGGGTGAAAAACGGATTTGTGACGTGATCGAATTTACTTATAATTGAGTAATAATTTATTGATCAAAGAATTGAAAATATAGTTCGATTCCACATCCCTTCAATAGTCAGGCTTTCCAATTTTATACCTTTAAATTAATAAATTTGTAAATGCATCAAAACATTTCGATCTTGTTGAGCAGAACAGTTGATAAGAGTTTTAAAGACAAATATTTTCTAACCAATGTGAATTCTCCATGTATGTTTTTAGATCTTTCCCATTGGAAGAGTGATAGCTTTCAAAAAGAAAGGTAATTTTTTACAATATTTTAACAGAGTATAAGTAAAATTAGCTGTGGACGATTGGTTTGGAGGACTTGAAGAATCGCCCTTTCCTGATGGCATAAAGACTTTGGAACATCGTTGAATGAAGTGGATTGAACTTCAAAGAAATTATGTAGAAAAATAAAATCTATTTAAAGATAAATTTTCATTTTCCCTTTCATTTCGAGAATTTTTCAAACCAAACTTGGAGGGGGAAGTATCGAGTAAGGAATAGTTAGAATATCTGGAGCATAACGGTGTTGTAGCCAAGTGCAAAACTATCAAACAACATGCTTTCTTTAGAAATACCTTATACAGCCATAGGATGCCAAATATAAGAAGCATTCATACAAAAACTATTCCTTGAGGAAATTGGTATATTAGGCACTTAGAAAAAAAATCACTGAAATTGAATAAAAGCTCAATCTTTTGAAAGCCAAATATTTCCTCTTTAAAATATTCATACTGACAATTTAAAACTTTCATGCCTCACCAGATTTCAGAATTGTGTAGAAAAATAAAAATTTGGTATAAAACTGCTTGTCTAGTTATATCTAATATCACTTTTAATTCAGTAATGAATGCTTTGTAACTTACTAAAGAACCATCCGAATGTTCTAAAATGAACTGACTGATTTTAAAGTATAATAACATGCAAAGCATGACAGATTTTCTTTTAAATCTTATATAATTCTTATGAAAGATGTCAGGAGATTTTTTACTGCGTTTCTCCATTTTACATTACAATAGCAGCGACAGATGGTGCTGCGAGCAATAGTCATTAAATCAGACCCTGATTTCTGCCCTCCCTCTTCTGTTATTATTAATTTTAAACAAGGAGATTAAACATATGCAGTGGTTCATATCACCCATGCAATTTTGCTCTATGTGGTCCATTCTATATATTTAGCCCCCTTCTCTCATATATATATATTTATAGAAGAGACAAGATAAAATTCAGGCCCCAATTTAGCGCCTATTTCTTGAAGCGCCATCTGTCGTTAATATTTTATATTAAAATCAACAATCGCAATAAAAAATTCCTGACATTTTACATAACTCTCCTGCAAGTATTCTTTTAATAGCTTTGACCATTTGTAAGTTAGTAAATTTTAAACTCAGTCAGTCCATTTTAAGACACCTGATTTATTTAGTAGCTGTAGGATGATGGCTAAAAAAAGCATCTAGAAGAAATAAAGCTGATTTCAATACGCTGGTCAGAGATTTATTCGTTCTAAAATTTCTAATTCCAAGCTCAGGTGCAATCATCACAAACAAATGATTGGCCTGAGCCAGTGTAAAAGACAAAAATCAGACTCCAGCCAAGCTTGCATTCATTAATTAAAATTACAGTAGACTCTCTCAAATCCGCACAGCTTGGGACCAGATGTTTTGCGGATTTCTGGTCATTGCTTTGTTTACATTTTTTTAAAAATAATTTGAATGTAATTAATAATGAAAGCAAAAGTATAATGAATGCACACAATATACTTAAATATTTAAAAAAGTAATAAATTAAAATAATAAAAATTTAGATACTTTTTAAAATGATTAAAATACTAAAATGAAAGGTACAGTTACTAATCAATAATGTACAATTAAATGTTCATTATAAAAAAGGAAACGTGTTTTTCCTGAATTATTCAATGAAACTTGCCTCATAAAGGCACATTACTAATTCACATCAGGTTCATAAAATAATGAAACTTTATTTCAGGTTTAGCCAGACTTAATTACTAAAAAAGCTTGATTAATACATAAATATATTTGGTAAGATTGTGATTACCAATGATATTAGCAATATCTTTATTTTTTCAGAAATAAGTTATTCTTTCTTCCTGAAAAAACATGAGTTCAATAACCTTAACAAAAATTATAAATTAAAAAATATATGGAATTGATATAAAACTGAAAAAATCTATTTTTGCACCCACATCTGAATTGAATGTTTCATTGTTTACATCTGTAAACTATGTGCATATTTTAGAGAGTTGTGGATTTTAGGAATGCGGATTTCAGGGAGTCTACTGTATTTATAAAGCACACTTACTGAAGCTGATATTTTATTTTCAGATTATATTCCAATCGCATGAATAAGGAAAAATAACAATATTAATGACTGTTTAGGAAATTATCTACATAAATAACTACGCAAAAATGTGACTTAAACAATTACATTCAAATGGAAATCCAGTAAGAAAATCAGTTTAGAATGCAAGAAATGAATGATAAAAGAAAAATATAATTTTAAAGCTCTACAAAGAAAAAAAGATATTTTTTTAAATGAATCTTTGTAATTTATGAAACCAAATTAAATTTCTAAAGATTTGTCAAAACAAACATTTAACATCAATATCACTTTTACGAATAACAAATTAATCGTTGGGGGGGAATCGTAATACTTACACATCATGGATATGCATAATATAATTAAACAAAAACATAATTACCTGAACAAATTAAAAAAACCTAACTTTATTTCCTACACAATTTAAGCCCGAGAAGGGACATATATTAAGTTAATTGATTTAGTTATTTCTACATTTAATATGAATTTTTTGAAAAAAAGTTAAACCAAGTGAACATTAAAAAATAAAAAGGAAATTCAAACAATATGACACTTAAACACTATAAATCTTAGATTCCGCTCAAATGATATCGAAATAAATCATTGACTTTTCCTGAACATTTGTTTTTTAGATTGCCTATTGTTTACACTTGCCATAAACATAATATAAAATCTGCAATACAAATATTTGCAAGTTGAGTTTGGAAAAAAGTCTTAGATTTATTTCGATATCATTTGAGAGGAATCTAAGGTTTAGGGTGTTTAAGTATCATATTGTTTGAATTGCATTTTTATTTTTCAGTATTCCCTTGGTTTAACTTATTTTAAAAAATAATATTAAATGTTGACATAACTAAATCAATTAACTTAATATCTGTCCCTTCTCGGGATTAAATAGTGAAGGAAATATTTTTCTTTAATTTATTCAGTAAATCATGCTTTTTTTAAATCTCAAGTTTTTTAATAACTGAAGCAGTCAGATGAACTCATTTTAAAATTAACTGAGGGTGCCATAATCAAGGCTTCGTTTATGCGGTATCGTATCATAATTACTGATATAATTTTCCCAGGGCCGTATCACATCATTTGCTTTATTTCTAAATCGTTAGTTTTTTTTTTATATATATATATAGTACTAAAGTCTGTTGTCTTGCTGCCAAATATTTAAAAATCTCTGTTTTAGTTCCAGTATGACGTCATAAATGTTCGCCTTTTAATTCTTAAAATCAATTTAACTTTTTAGGATCTCAAAAATCAGATTTCATTTTTCTCCTCGGCGAATTCTTTTCTTATGAATCATGGCGTCATATTAGATAAAAAAAATCTCTTCTGTATGCAGGTATGTAGTGGGTAGTATATGGGGTTATACGCCGTATGCCTTCTGGATTTTTAAAAGGAACTCCGTATACCCTCTGTTTCTCAAGAAAACTAATAGTATCTACACTTTAAGGTATACCCTGTGCCTTGAGAGTATATCTTCTGTATTTTTTATGACTACATCACTGTAACTGATATCTATACTTAATAATCAATATTTATACATTGCATAGAAGTATAGATCTACACTTACGCATCTAAACAATATAATATCCCTCCAATAATACCTCAAGTACCGTAATTTCGTGTAGATAAGCCGCAGCTGAAACAATTCTTTTTCGACCCAGAAATTTTCAAAAATAAAATGTAACATTTTGTATCGCAGTATATATTTCTCTTCAATTACTGAATGGATTTTCTGGGTTGAAAATGTATTGTTTGAGCTGCGGTTTATCTACACGAAATTACGGTAGTATCAATAAAATGTATTTATTTATTTATTTTATTTTATGTATGACGTTATATTTATTTATTTTCTGTATTTCTTCAGTTAGAAGCTTCTTGATTAATTAATGTTTGAATTGAAATTCTGCACAAAATTGGAATTTAATTTCGACAGAATTTCAACTGCGAAAAACAATTAAACCACTATTGCCGCTCTGGGCAGGGTACAAGGTAAAAAAATTGGAGACAGATTTCATATATGCAACACGTTGCACGATTGGAACAAAATGGCGATTATATTGTCTCACAATCTAACCCGGCTATCATTGTATATTTAATAAAAAATTGTTTATTTTCTTTTACTTTCTTTTATTAATTATACAAATTGTTTTGTTCTATCGTTATTAATAAACTTTTTTTTTAATTTATCACTATTTTTTTTTTGTGTAATAGAAAATAATTTAAAAATATGTATGTGAATGATATTTGAAAACGAAATTTTCGACAAATTGACGTAAAAAAAATTGCGCCAACGTGGTAAGTTAGACCTCTGGAGCGTTATGAATGTTTAAAATGTGTTTACATTTTATTATTTCATACAGATAATGAGTCAAAAGAGTTTTATAAAAATATTAATTTGAAATGTAAAAAAAACAGCTACTTTTCAACAGATACTTTTTTGTGATGTTTTAAAAATTAAATCGTGTAATGTCTTATCATTTTAAGGTGCTACTTGGTTACCTCTTCGACCAAAAAACTATCGCCAATCTATAAGATTAAATGCCAATAATGGATGATCGTGAATGTCACATTCAATGACATTAAATATGATATACGTATTTAAACCATCATTAAGTGATTTTTATTTCGACTTTTTATTTGTATTGTTTTTTATTATTCTACTAATTATTTGTTTGATCATTATTTAAAATAAAAATTATGTCAATAGGTATAATTTGGCTGTTAGTTTGACGATTTGTATAATTTAACGAAATTGGTCGAAAGGATAACCAAGTAGTACCCATTTTACTAATCATCGAAATAATAAATTTAATACAAGTTAATTCAAAATTAATTTTATCCAATGATTAATTATTATTAACATTACAAGTTTAGGCTCGATTTAAAAAAATCACCAAATCGGAAATAAAAAAAATACATTTGTAAACATAATGTTTATGTTTGTTTACATTGGATTTGAATGTTTAGGTTGATAGAATTGGCTAATTTATCGCAGTACCGAAAATTCTTACGCCAAAGAGTGGTTAATTATGCGGTACAGCGTTAAAAAAATTGCCAGAGCTTGAGTTTGCATGTCTAGTTTTGCAGATTTACTAGTTTCATTACATAACAAAAATGATACACTGTTATTTTTTACTATTATTCTCTAATACTATTATTTTTTAAAACTTTTATTTACCTTAATTTAATTTGATTTTTTTAGAATAATTAAGGCGGAGAAATTTTTAAAAATGTGGTATATGAACAAAATCTCGGCACAAATGTCATATACGCACTGGGTTTGGCGCGATTTTTTTTTCTCATGCCAATGTTTCTTCTCGCTTTCAAATACCAGTTACATGTATTTTTTTTAAGTTATTTTATACTATTTTGCAGCGACAATAAACAGAAAAAAGTTGAATTTACTTATTTTCTATATTCCTTCAGTTAGAAGCTTCTTGATCAATGTTTGAAAACGTCTTTTTATTATAAAAATCATGCTTCATATTACTTTTTGCTAACGATTCTTGTCTTGGTATCGAATGTTTCAAAACCTTCGTTTAATTTCTAATGTGACGTCATCAATATGCTGTTTTTAATTCGTATAAAAAAAGAAAAAATTCCATTTTATTTTCCACTTTGATATCACATAAAAATGATTAAATGCTACAGGAAAAATGTCCATTGAGATCTAGATTTTTTACTTTATTTTATTTTTTGATTGGAGGAAATTATCTTTTAAACAATTAGGTCCTTCGAAGAAAATTTGTGGAAGCGCATACAAAAAAGTGGTGAAAATGCCTAATAAATAACTCGTTCAATGTTAAATTTAGTATTAAAACAATATTAAGGAGTCGCACTGGAAATAAATAAAGCATAGCACTTCCGTACAATGCTTTAATAATTAGCTAAAGCCACGCTTTGTTTGGATTCGCCAAGCGTTATTTCGCAAGATAAATATTTGAAAGTAACAATATTTTTTTACATTATTTTTGCATTTTTATTAAACAAAAGTATTATTTTATGTTTTGGCGCATTTTAAAATTAGAAATGTAAATTCAGCCAAATAACTCAGAATGTCCGTGGAATTTTTTATTTATGATATAAGACTTGTATAAATAAAAATATTCTTGAAAAAAAAATTACTAAATATTTTTTAATTTTCAACTATAAGTTCTCTTAAAGATGCTTTCAAATCGAATAACATCTTATATAACAAATTAAACACTTAATTTTATTTTTTTACTATTCTGTTGCCACTTTACAAAAAATATATATATATATATATCAGGAAAAAAGTTTTTTAGACATTCTGAAGAAATAAAAGAAATATATTTAATTTATTTAATTAATCATTGTTTTATCTATAATTACTGATTGTGTAATTTTTTTCTGAAAACATGCGTGTTTAATTTTTTATTTGGAAAAATGCGTCCGTAAAGGAATAACATGTAAAATTAATTAATTAAAATAATAATTTTTTTTAAAGAATATACTGAAAAGAAAACTATATTGTGCAAATCTACAGATCATAATTTATTTTTAGGTTTAATTTCAAGTCAAAATATTGAATAGTTTTGCTGTAAAGTGTACGGTAAAATGTAATTCGTGTAGCCCAGTAGAAGATTATAATTATTTTTTAAATAGTTTTTACTTTATTTATACATTAAAATGTGTAATTTATTTATTTGCAAAAATTAGCGACCTAAATTTATTCGATATAGGAACTTTTTTAAATGTAAACAAAGATTAAATAGACATGACCTGTAATTTGCAAAAAAGCCTCTTATCTGTACAGCTCTCCGAAGAAGTTTTTATGGATTAGAGGCCTTCTAGTTTCATAATTATTAAAAAATTGGTGCAACAGCAGTTGCACTTTCATGCAAAAATGCATGAAGGTGAAACTTACTATTATTATGTATGTTAAATTCATTAATATGAAAATAATATGACTTCATCTTAAATGTGATGCAATCACTATGGCAACTTGGAATCATGACCAATCATGGGATATCACTGAATTAATGATGTATGACAGGATTAAATAGAACGAAGAAAACTTTTATCAATATCTTTTTTAATTTTGATGTGATTTCCTTAAAATTTGAAATGAATAAAAAAAATCTGTTAAGATTATATATTTATTAAGTTTCAAATCATACGATTGGATAGTTCTTGCACTGTTATATTTGGACAGATCGACAAACTAGACAATGACTACAGTGACAAACTAAACAATGACAATAGTTTTCGAATGTCTATTTAAATGGACTATAAACACCATATACTTTATTTTTAATATCCAAAATGACACAGTATATCTTAAAATGCATAATAGTTTGAAATTTGACTTTAGAGGATTTATACCAATAGATGAAAGCATACTTGAATACTTTTGTAAAGCCCTGTATTTAATCTACTATATTTATATGCATGCCATTAATTAGCTAAAAATTAATTATATAACTGAAACATACTTAAAATTAATTAGGGTTAACCACCAAAACTTTTGATGTCTACTAAAATTTTTCAGGTCTTAAGGAGTTAAAGGGAAATTTAAAAAAAATCAGAAGTAACTTTTAACCATAAAAGTTTATTATAACATGATGAATAAGTGAGGAGTTATTTGCTTATTATCTAAAGCACAACATGTAGAATACTTTTTGAGAATTTTGAAAAAAACAGTACATCTTAATTTATTATTACATGCTAAACCACAAAAGATTTTATAATAGGTAATGCAACGCCATATGCACGGTTTATACTCAATTTTGACAAAAATAATATAAGAGATTTTTACCAGATGTCTATTTCGTATGAGTCAAACGATGTTTTTTTAGATTACTCTTATCAGAAAATGCTTTGGAACATATTTCACAAACAAATGTTTTTTCTCCAGTATGAATGTTTCTTAGATGGCTGCTTAGACTACTTTTCTGAGTAAATGTTTTAGAACATAGTTCACAAACAAAGGGTTTTTGACCTTTATGAGCCAAGAGATGTCTTCTGAGATTACCATTATTAGAAAATCCTTTGGAACATATTTCACAAATGAAAGGTTTCTCTCCAGTGTGAGTCAAGAGATGACTCCGTAGAGTATTCTTCATAGAAAACCTTCTAGAACATATTTCACAAGCAAAAGGTTTTTCACCTGAATGTGTCAAGAGATGGCTTTTTAGATGATCGTTCTTATTAAATCTTCTGGAACAAATTTCACAAACAAAAGGTTTTTCACCTGTATGTGTCAAGAGATGGCTTTTTAGATGAGCATTCTTATTAAATCTTCTGGTACATATTTCACAAACGACATTTTTTTTACCTCTATGAGCCAAGAGATGTCCTCTTAGATTATTATTATCAGAAAATCCTTTGGAACATACTTCACAAATGAAAGGCTTCTGTCCAGTGTGAATCAAAAGATGGGTTCTTAGATTAATATTCTGGGAAAACCCTTTGGAACATACTTCACAAACAAAAGGTTTTTCACCTGTATGCGTCAAGAGATGGCGTTTTAGATCACTATTCTGAGTAAATCTTCTGGAACATACTTCACAACCAACAGGTTTTTCACCTGTATGAGTCTTGAGATGCCTTCTTAGATTACTAATACAAGAAAATCCTTTGGAACATGCTTCACAAATAAAAGATTTTTGTCTTATATCAGTGGAGGAATGTTTTTCCTCATCCTCATTTCGAGGAACAAACTGCGGTTGACTAGAGCAAGAATTTTCTTTTGTAATCGATGACATTTTCTTAATCTAAAAAATTGTGTTTCGGACGATAACAGAAACTTCTTTAAAGTTTCACTATGAAGAAATTGTTGCCATTTTCAACCAAGAAAAATATTGATTGAATTTCAGCAAAAATAGTTTTATCTACCATTGAATCTAAAAAACAGAAATAAAAAATAATTAGCAAGACATTTTATTAATAAACTGTATTAAATTTTATTATCTACATGGTAGCCAATTTGTCAATTTTCATTTCATTGGAAGCTGGTCGCTCAGCTTCAGAATATTATCTTCACGAATGTTAAGTCTATGACTGTTGAATGCATTCATTTATTTAAAATATCTCTTGGGGAGATTAATATTTTTAACTTCTTATTTTGTGTACTCTTCTTAAAGGATGCCTCTTTTATTCCTTAGTTCTCAAACTATTTCTAAAATCTATGCTCAATTTAATATTTTATGTGTTAAAAGTGGACAAACTGTGAGTAAGATTTCAACATTTCACATAAAATTAAGTCTAAACTTTAGAGGTATCTTGAGAATTAAGAAAAACAGAGACATCTTTTAACAAGTGTATACAAAAAATAGAAGTTAAGAAAATTAATTTCCTGAGGAGATAATTCAAATATATGAATGTATTCCATGCCCCTAGACTTTACATTGCTGAGGAGAATTAATTAAACTGATTAACCCTTAACTCGAGCATAGATACAGATGCATAGGTCTAATGTACATAAGAAGAGATATTGATCCTGTTCCACCTATATATTTCTCAGGAGTTTACGTGATAGTAAGCTGTACATATACAGTGTTATCATTTTAGAAGAATAAAAGGTGCCTCGTACTTGTTATTGTGAAATATCTCTAGAAGGAGTGGAGATTCTACTTTTGGTATCAATATCATTTTCAATCTAACCAATTTTGTGATGTGATACTTGAAAATTTTTAAAAGTTATGGATTCGAGAAAGGAACTGTCACAACTGTTTTTAAAGTAACAACTACTCAACTGTTAAAGAAATTCTTGCAAAATTTACAAATTTTCGAATATGTTGCATGCATGCATTTAATATCATTTGGGATTGCTAGAAAACCTTACTAACCAACAAAATGCAACATACAGTTGAAAATTGTTTGGACAAAATTTATGGAACTACAAAAACAGTCGATTCCTGTTACTTCAGTCTATGGTCATAACATTTGTTTATATAAAATTAAGAAATTGATACAAGGGAGGAAATTTTAATATAAAATGGAACTTACATCAAAGTCATTTGGAAAGTTGCGATATATAGCTAGCTAGTAAAAAAAAGTGGTTTACAGCATATCTTTATATTTTGCGATTTCAAAGACTACCTAAAAATTCACTCAACAATGGTAAGAAAAATTATGCATTTCCCCAACTTTGGGTATATGGGTGATTCTCAAAATAGGGGACAATTTCAAAAGTGAAATCTTAAAAAAATTACTGAAATTTTAAAATTACAAAATTTCTGAAAAAAAATAAGTGTTGTTAATATAGTATTAAGTATACTTTACATGTAGTCAGCAGAGCTAAATATTTAAAAATTAACTTAAAAAAATAATTAGTATTTTTTGAACCATGCTAATGACAAAACAAATTGCATGGAATAAATATATTAAGAAATTTTTATTTTCTTCCTGTTTAAATATTTTTTTTCTTTATTTATTAGCCTTCCTTTTCAGCAAATGGTTTTCATTTTTACATACATACATATAAGGAGAATAAAAACATTACCAAAGAGCAAACTTTGTTTACATGAGCAACATTCTGACACTAACAATGTAAGAAGCTGTCTTAGTGATTTTCGGACAGATTTAATGCATATTTTAGGGATAATAAATGTAATACCTAAATTTATATGTAAAATTAAACTTTATAAAAAATGCAATATAAGCAATGGTTACATTTATGCACATAGGAGTCTTTAGCATGGACAGAAAAACCATGCTAATGACACTGATATTTGTCCATGCTAATGACAAATTTTAATTTAAATAAGATTATGAGCCATAATATAATCACAATGCAATAGTCCTTTCGGGGGCTTTTTAAAACACAAAAGTCCTATGCAAATAAGTAAAATAAAAATTTTAATTATAAAATAAACATGAAAATTATTATCCATTCTAATGGCATACAATTGATGTACGCCCCTAATATTCAACTTATATTCTTAAAATACAATACATGCTTCTATTTTCAGGCTGGGGTAAAATGGCTACTTGTTGCCATGCAGAAACTTTATATTTTCAAACTATTGTCATATGTGAAAATGAGATTTTTATTCATAACCAGCTGTTACAGTATGACCTTGTTTTGGAAATAGAATATGGAGGACAAACTTTAATTCTTTTTTTATATGCTATAATTTTATTTTTAAAAAGAAATTAATTGGATAAATCCTCTTCTTGATTAATTTAAAGAAAGAATAATATTTGTTTTATTTTATAAACATGATATTAACTCTTGAAAAAGCTAGTATATACAAGGCACAGCTGCTGTGGACATCCATGCTAATGACATTTTGAACATTTATTCTGTTATTTTAAGGTGTTTTTAACTAAAAAGTGAGTAATTCTTGAGTGCAAATAATGAATGATATTAAGACAAACATATCTAAATATAAAAACATGACAGAAAACATCTCAATTTTTTTTGTATGTCGAAAGACATAAATTGTCCCCTATTTTGAGAATCACCCATATACACTTTTTTCAGCAGGTTCTATCCATTTTGTACAAGCAGAATATAATGTTATGTTATCATTTTCATTGTACTCTTCATTTGTACAATACATGAAATTTATGCCAGAAACATCTTAATTTTCGAAATCATAGCATTGTCAGGGAGTGATTATGTGTTTCTTGTAATGTTTTTGTAAGCTCGCTTTTGTAGCAAGTCTCTTCACAGTTCTTCCTAGATCACCACAAGAAGAATTTCCATGTGATGTGGCAAAAAAATGCCACTCGGCATCAATACCAAAGTCAGTTTTGTGCATTAATATCTGTAAGAAGTTATTTCTACTTTTATACTGAACAGCACATCCACCCCAAAAATGAAAAATTTTATTGATTTTGAGTTTTTTTTTTTTTTTTTGTTAATACTGCAGTAAGATGGGTTTGGAACAAATTTAAGGCCACAATATTGTGCTTCAAACTTTCTGAAATTAATACAAAATTGATATACAAAATAGTAGCCTGGGTACATTGATAGGACTGTACCTCATCTTGTAAGACATGTTGTAAGACATGTACATCTTGTAAGACATGTCTAAATGTTATTCTTGTAAGAATAACATTTAGAAAAATCTTAAGTAACAATATTTCTTCTCTTTTTAAATTAGAATTTCAAATAAATAAAAACTGAAAAATCTTAATTAAACACCAATAGTTCTTTTTATTATTTTTAGTAAATAACTATTTTGAGTAAAATAATTTTTTTTTAAATGTGAATTTTTTTTTAAATTTAGATCTTTTAAAAGCAACATTTCTAATATTTAAAAAAATATGTATATAAATCTTTGATTTTATTTGGCAAATGAGAATGATAGGATTTCAAGCTATTAATTATTGAATGAAAATGGTTTATTGAAACTTTTGAAGTATCTGGCTCCTTTTTCCTGGAAATAAGGAGATCTACTCTTAGATAACTAGTTGAAAGAATATAATTTGAAACTGGTGTGAAACAATAAAAACCATAATTGATAGGACTGTGCCTCATCTTGTAAGACAGAAGAATAATTTTTGGAAAAATCGCAAGTAATCAATATTTCTCTTCTTTTTAAAGCAGAATTTCAAACAAATAAAAGCTGAAAAATCTTAATAAAACACTACCAATAGTTTTTTATTAAAAAAATAATGCTGTTTTAAGATTCTTTGTTTTTGTTTTTTTCACACCAGTTTCAAATTATATTCTTTCAACTAATTATCGAAGAGTAGATCTCATTATTTCGAGGAAAAAGGAGCCAGATATTTCAAAAGTTTCAATAAACCACTTAATTTTGTGATAGAGAATTTGGTACTTTTGGCCATATTTAAAATTAAGTAAAAAATAAATAAATAGATAAAAAATAGTAAGGAAAAAAATAGATCCTTCATGTATTCCATGGATGTGTCACCGTTAAAGCATATAATTCAGTTATTTCATAAAATACCAAGTTATTTCATGAAATAACTAGCCAAGTTCATTAAAGAGTGTAATGTTAATGGATACTATGATTTATTATTATTTCATGAAATAACTAGCCAAGTCCATTAAAGAGTGTAATGTTAATGGATACTATGATTTAACTAGTTATTCTATAGAGTGACGATTGCCTAGTCGTTAAAGTATAAAATAAACAATTTAACATAAAAAAATCAATTGTTTTTATAAATTAACTGATGATAAATATTTAATGACATTCGAAAATTACATTGCACACTATTAATAGATGATTTAGTAAATAACATTTAAAAACTGAACATATAATGAAATATTATTTTATATTTATTAAAAATAATACAAAATAACAGAATGTTGTGAAGGAATAGTTGTGTTTAAACTTTTATAAATCATATTTACATAATTATCAGATTACTTTGAGATATTGACCAAAAAAAAAAAAATGCTTAATTAAAATTACAAAATTATGTCCCAAACACAAATATATAAATATTGCTTACAAAAGAAATAATAATAATATTAAATATTATTTTAAAAAATCGCAAGCTTACAGGAATAATTACTTTTTTATTGACAAAATTTTAAAAACTTTTTTCAAATTGATAAGTACATTAATTTAAAATTTATGAAATATCTTTATTTCATTTTTATTATTTATATGAACAAGGATTGTTGTAATATGGCATTCATATTATTTCTGTCACTATATCCAGGAGATGTAAAAAATATCGAACAGAATATCCCTTGAGAAATAAAATATGACACCAGGTTTTGGCATAACTGTTAATAGATGATGTCAACAGTTAATGGCATAAATAGATTTTTTTTATACCCCTGAGCCTCTAGGATATCATAAGCCTGGATTACCCAGTAGTCACATTGATTTTTTTCTGAGCTGTACATAATTTACTTCTTCTATCGAATTTAATAATTTTTCATGAATAATTATAGCACTATTTTTCTCAGTTTCACGCTTATTTAACAAGGATACCAACTGCTATTAGATTAAAATCTTTCTTATTTACCAATTGGTATCTCTTTCCTATAGAAATCATTGTTCAAAAAATATATATATTTGTGAATAATCGCAAATGAAATATTCTACAATAAATATACCACTTACAAATTGCAAGTTCAATGCGCATATTGACAAAACATACATAAGCAACGATAATTAATAATGTACAAACCAGCCATAAATGATTCAAAACTGTCTAAAACCAGGTATAAAACGGCTTTCGCCTGCTGTCTTTAAAACTTGAGCGGTTAGACAGTCGTATTCTATAAAATAACTATAGTTAAATTGTAAAATTTAGCAATTTCACATACTTTAACTGATGCGGTTGATTATTTCATGAAATAACATGGTATTTTATAAAATAATGGATTATATGCTTTAGCGGTAACAGATAAAAGCTATAAAATAAAAATTATAGAAATCTGAAAGCAGAGGTCCAAAAATTGTAATTTTTTTCATTAATTCAATATGAAAAAAACCTTACAAATTATTTTGTGCAACTCTGTAAATGATCTACAGAATTTAGTACGTACTACACAAAATTTGAGTTGAACATAAAAATTCATACCTCACAAAACCTCTAGTTTAGATGTCTTCAGTTCCCATCAAACAAAGTCTAATACAAAAAAAAAATATTTTATTTAAAAACAAAAACAAAATAATTTGAGTACACATTCAATAATTATCTTATGTGTAATACATGTGATATAAGACATAGAATTGCAATCAATTTTCAATAAACCAACTAAATGCTAGTGAAGTGAGAGTCAATTCACTATGTTAGCTCATCAACTAAGTGACTTGACTCCGCAGCGACTCCTCAAAATGAGTCGAAATGCCCAACCCTAACCTTTTGTGATTCATTCACAATATTTATATATATATATATTGTAAAACTTAAAGAAGATAATATAAATGAACTGAAGCAGTTCTATCTCTGCTTACTCATGTGATGTCAGACGCCGATAAGTAGAAGAGAAACACCAATGGGCATGAAGAACATTTGCTTCTCCTTCATTCAATAACCACTTTTTTTCAGCAAGGGTGTTTGCCAGACATTTCTGTTTTTTCTCAAATATGAACAAAAGATTGTACAGAGAAACAAAAACATTGTGGGGAAACAAAAGTTTTCCATTGATTGTTTGTTAAAGAAAAATAAATGATTATTATCATTGTACAGCTTTAAAAATGTCCATTAACTATGTTTGATTCATCTTTGTAAAACAATAATTTAAAAACTTCATCGACATATAAAAAAATAAGATTACGAAGCTCTAAACAATATTTATAATGATTGTGCTTCAGTAAAAATAGCTTTCATCTTTTGCTTACAAGTTTTGACAGATTTAAAACACAATGGACATTTAAAAAAAAATTATCCTATTTATTAATCAGGATATATATATATATATATATATATATATATATATATATATATATATATATATATATATATATACAGTATGGTACCATTTATACGGAAACCAGTTAACTGGAAAACCAGTTATCCAGAATGACACTTCTAATACACTGATGTTAGAATCTTTTTAGAAAAAAAAAGTATCATACACAATCCATTTGATATATACATTGCTTGAAACAATTGTATACTTTGATAACAGCATCATCTAGTATTTGAAATAGAAGCATATAATCATATTATAGATTAATAAATAATATTATAATATTATAGATGTTTTAATTTTTATGCCGAGAAAACAGAAGAATTTTTGTTCCCAAGGAGTTCCCATAAATTATCTTCTTTCAAAATTTAACAATTGATCTTACTTGCAGATTCTTGGTTCAAGTAATCTAATAATCAATTTAAAATTAGAAGTAATACCACAACTACATATGTTTCACAAAACTTATCAAATGGATGCTGCTTTAATGCCCAAACAGTTAACTAGAAAAACCAGTTATCTGGAATACATCTGACCCCAACCATTCCAGATAAGTGCTTCTGTATTGTATATATATATATATTTCGGGGGGGGGGGGGGGAATTGGGGTTGAATGATAAAAATAAAATTTCAAAGTGAAAAAATAGTATTAATTATCAGTATTATCTCAATAGTTGCGGCAAATGTTTTTATTTAAGCAGTTTTATTGCATATTTATTAAAATTTGGTTTTATTTAGAAATATTAATTTTGTTATGGCATATTAGCTGAAAAGCTAATTTACCCAGAAGTTCTGAAAGTGTTTAATGTGCATTTAGAATATAAACTAGACAAATGTTCCTCATCTAAACACTTCATCAGTTGTCAGTTATTTTTACCATTTTTTTTTAAACTTTATGTGAAAAATGCAATTTTTATCCAGTGCCCAAGGGCAGGCATTTACAATTAGTATGTATATAACATTTACTGTAATTACATGATTCCCATACAATTCCAGTAAAAAATATTCCCTCAATAAAAAAAACAACTTACAGATTGTTACAAAATGCAGCACAATGAAAAACTTTAAATTAGATAAATGCTAAAAAATGAAATAAAGATCAAAAATAGAAATGAAAGTGTAACATGAACCATAAAATGTACAGGTTTATTTAAAAGGCGAATAAAAATAATCAACTATAGATGTTAATAGTACTTTCAAACCTTTAATCAGGTTCTTCTTTAGAGAATATTTTCTTTTATAAATACAAAAATATGATTCTGTTTTGAAAATGAATGAGACTCGTGGCTTGAAGATTGAATTAGTAGTATTTTTGGTGAACGGTAAAAATAAATATTAATTGTTGTACCATAAAATTTAATACGTCATTTTCTCAAATTGTCAGGATATTATTTTTAGGATGTTAAACCATAAACTCAGTATATTATATGATATGGCATCATTACATACTTTATTACTTTTTGCATAGGATTTCTATGGATTCTCTTTTAATGGACATATAAAAATTGGATGTGGGGAATATGATATTCCTATGATCAAAAGCTATAGTGATATTCTGTTTTGAAATATCTGAAGTGCTTAAATGAATTTTTTGATGAATATATGCGAATTGTTGATCATTATAGAAACATGTAATATAAACCTAAAAAAAGAGTCATTAGTCAAAAATTTCACAAATTAAATGTCGAGAATAATAAACAAAGATTTTTCAAGAAGGCTGTGCTATATGTAAATATATCCGATAGATTTCTGAATGAAAATGAAGACTAATAAAAGAAGACTACTAAAAGAATTTTAATGCTTGGCCCAAAATACATATTTGACAGTACTTTTAATGTTTTTAATATTAGATCACTCATTATGAACTGTGAAGAAATTGCACGATCAATGAATCTGGCAAAAGAAATGAAATTAGAGGAATCCTGCATACCAATATAAAAGAGTTTATAAATGAATTGGAAAAACAGAAGAATAAAGATTACGCGATAAATAAAAATTTAAAAACAGATTCTAATATATTTATTACATTAACAGATAAAACAAATAAAATTAGCTATTTTGAATAGAGATGAATATATTAAGAAAATGGAAGAATGTATAAATGGCATGAAATGTAAAGAAATCAATAAAGATCCAAACAATTCACTTAATACAAAAACTCAAGATCTGATAAAGGATGGAACATGGCTACCATATATGAAAGATCTCATTAAAAATAGTCCTGCAGCTATAACACCAAGAGTAATTGGTAGATTAAAAGATCATAAAGATAAATCACCTATCACACCTATTGTAACCAAATGCAACAGTCCTATATATTTCCTAGAAAAAACTAATGTAAGATTTTTGAAAACAATTTTACCACGCTCCAAATATGTTTTAACCTCTACAAGCAACTTTAT
This sequence comes from Maratus speculifer, assembly GCA_964019185.1. NCBI lineage: Eukaryota > Metazoa > Arthropoda > Arachnida > Araneae > Salticidae > Maratus > Maratus speculifer. The sequence goes on from CAXHSM010001557.1 coordinate 5,285,961, forward strand.
TGATAAGATAAAAGATATAACAATTACTGAGAATAGCATACATGCAAGCTTAGATATCATCTCACTATACCTGTCAATTAATGTGGAAGATATTAAATCGTTCATAGAAAACTCCATTGAAACAGGAACAATATCTGATATTCATATAAAAAACAGTTTGAGAGCAGGATTAAACCTTATTACAAATAATAATGTTTTTGTTTTTAATGGAAAATATAACAAGCAATTAGAGAGAGCTCTAATGGGTTCGCCTATTTCTGGATTATTTTCCAAAATTAAATCACGATTATTAGAAGTAAGAATATTAGCTGAATTTGATTTGAAACCTATAGTATGGTACAGATTCATAGACGATATTTTTATTATTTGTAAAAATAGTTTACATGAATTACACCTTTTCCTTAATAAGATAAATGCGCTTGATGATAATATAAAATTTACTCTTGAGATTGAGACAGATGGAAACTTACCTTTTCTAGATGTTAGTTTAATTAAAAACAAAGAAAACGTCAGCCCTGACAGAAATGTTTATAGGAAACCAATGAAATCAAATAATACGATTCCATATAATAGCTCATCACCATTTTTATATAAAATTGCAGCCCACAAATTTTACATTAGACGTGCTTTTAAAGTATGTTCAGATTATTTAGAAAAAGAGCTTAGTACTATCAGAAATATCGCTGAAAAAAACGGATTTTCAACAATTAATAAAGCAATTAATAAAGCTCATTCATGAATATAATTTTCATGAAAATATAAAAAAAGTAAACCATAAAGAAATGATATACAAAAAGTTTATCTATTCCTGTGGTCTATACCAAAAATGAAGATATGTTCTAATGAAACACAATACAAAATTTAATAGCCTGTCCACCAAAGAAATTAAAAGAAGTAATTTGTAAAAAATCGATTCAATACTGGAAGTTGAATTAGCTGGTGTATATAGCATTGCTTTTAAAACTGATTGCAATAAATTAATGGAATACATCAGGAAAACCAATAGAAAACTCAAAAAAAGAATAAAAGAACATAAAGCAGATGTAAAATTTTGTTGCCAATCTACACTCACGTTTATGTCTCAAACAGAATATCACAATAGATTTTGATCATACGGAAATCATATTCCCCACATTCAATTATTATTTGTCCATTATAAGAGAATCCATAGAAATCCTATGCAAAAAGTAATAAAGTATGCAATAATGCTCTATCATATAAGATACTCAGTTTATATTTTAGTAATTTAAAAATAAAATCCTGACAATTTGAGAAAATGATGTATTAAATTTTATAATACAACAATTAGTATTTATTTTTATGGTTCATCTAAAATACTATTAATTCAATCTTCAAGCACGAGTCTCGTTCATTTTCAAAACAGAATCATATATTTGTATTTATAAAATAAAATATTCTCTGAGGAAGAACCTGATTAAAGTTTTGAAAGTACAGTAGACTCCCTCAAATCTGCACAGCTTGGGACCAGAGGTTTTGCAGATTTTAGAATTTTGTGGATTTCTGGTCATTGTGTTGCTTATATTTCTTTTAAAAGTAACTTGAATGTAATTAATAATGAAATCAAAAATATAATGAATGCCTAAAATATATTAAAATAAGTAATAAACTAAAATAATACAAATTTAGATAATTTTTAAAATGATTTAAATACAAAAAGAAAAGGTCAAGTTAATCAATAATGTACAATTAAATATTCATTACAAAGATGAATTTTTTTTCCCTAATTTAGTCAATGAAATGTGCCTCATAAAGGTACATTTCTAATTCAAATGAGGATCATAAAATAAGAGTTTTATTTCAGGTTTAGCAAGATTTAACCCTTTCGTTGTTATAAGCGTGTATACGCGCCCAGAATACCACTTAATTTGAATTGCGAAATGACATACTGACACCGGAATTTTTAAATGAAAATTTTAATTTTACAAAGAACGTTAAAAAAAAACATTTATATACTATGAAATAAATTTGTTTTTAAATTCCGGTGTCATTCAATCATTTTATGAATAGAAGTGCTTTAACCGTCAAAGGGTTAATAACTAAAAAAGCTTGATTAATACATAAATATATTTGGTAAGACTATGATTACCAATGATATAAGCAACATCTTGATTTTTTCAGAAAAAAATTATTCTTTCTTCATGAAAAAATATGAATTCAATAACTTAACAAAAATTACAAATAAAAAAATGTATGGAGTTGATATAAAACTAAAAAAGAGTCAAATTTTGCACCTACATCTGAACTGAATGTTTCATTGTTTACATCTGTAAATTATGTGCGGATTTTAGAGAGTTGCAGACTTTAGGAGTGCGGATCTGAGGGAGTCTACTGTACTAAGATATTTTTAAATAAAATTAACTATTAACATCTATAGTTGATTATTTTTAATTGCCTTTTAAGGAAACCTGAACACTTTATAGTTCATATTATACATTTTATGTTAAAAGTAACGCAAAAATTTCACTCTGTCAAATATTTTATAATTATTTAGAAATGAAAGATCGATGTATGAATTTCCATTTTTTTTTTTTCATATGATGCCATTGGCATGTAGTTTTATACATTTGCATTAATAATTATATAAAATTTTCATCATTTAAGACCAAAGTCGAGATGCTGATGGAAAGTAGAATATCAAAAATTATCTGATCACTTCAAGCTTAAAAAAATGCCTTGGCTTTTTGCCCAAATTTTTTAATTGCCTGGCCTGTAGGAATGCTGAATTAGTGATATTGATATCACTGTTGTTACAGTGTATCTTTTTTGGAACAGGTGATATGAGAACCTATAAGCTAAATGTAAGGCAACAATAGAAAATATTATTTTAATCAGTGCAGCCACTGCAGTTACTGTCGACCTATATAACGTCATGAAGAAAATGGAATTCCAAATTTTGTTATTTTTAAAGCCTTTGCTATTTTTTTGAGCTGTTCTAATATTTAGGGTAAATTTTATAACCTTCATACAGGTAATTTATTATGTGGTCGATTACTATTAAGAACAAAAATTTAAGGGTTAATCATTTTAAAAAATATTTTCATTTAACTTAACTTAATTCGGCCAATTCCGTTTGTGAGCAATGCAATGATCTAAAATTAAACATTTTAAACAAACTCATAATCAAAATCCAAATGAATTCCTCGTGTTTAACCAAAAAATCGTAACCTAAATTACATTTAAATAAATAGATAAATGAAAAGGCCTGCCAGAAAAAACTTTTTCATAATATTTTAAATAGTCAAATATCAGTAAAACCAAAAGTTGCGATACATGAAATTTTGTTGCTATAACAGGATCAAATCATAAGTTGGAGAATTTTAGTCAAGAGTGTTAAATGAAGAAACACATCTTACCAATAACTTACTTCAGCAAAGAATATATCACCAAGTTTATGATTTAAAAATTAGGCATTATTAGAATCAGAGGATACGCATTGAATAATATAAAATTTTTCTTTAAGCAAGGAGACGACAGCCCAATGAATGAATCACTATCGTTAGATGTATCAAATCAAAAGTAAAGGATGAATACCACTTTCAATGAATCCTGATTTAATTCAACATTCATTCTTTTATTGGCGTCGTTTTTTTTTTTCCATTATTTGTAACATCAATTAACATTTAAAACATATGTTTATTGTACCCAACCTCTTGTTAGTGTTAAGGTAGAGTACTTTTTTCTTTACTCTTCAACTAAAAACTCTACAATTACTTATTTGATATTCACTGCCCGAAACTTCCCATGTCGCAACTTTTATTTTTGGTGATCTATCATTGAGTCATTATTAAAATGTTTTATTTATAACGGATATGTTGGCTTATTATTATTTATTTTTAAATAGTTTAGTTTAACATTATTCAATTTAGATACATCAAATTGGTTTTAATGTTTTATTTTTATTTATTTATTGTTTTTATTTTACGTTTACTTTTGAAAGATTTCGCTGCTCATTATGGAAATTTCATTGTACTCTGTTCAATTTAAACTAAATATTTAAGTAATTGTTTTCATAATGAAGTAAATTTATGCTGTTTATCGAAATCTACGTTTAATAACACATACACTTAAGGGGACTCATCACTCAC
>CAXHSM010001557.1:5290089-5303671 GCA_964019185.1 Maratus speculifer
TTATACGCTATAGCCTCAAAAACTGTTTATCTTTTCCTTTGATCCATCTATTGAAGATATATCATATTATCCATGCTTTTGAATTGGATACATAACCAACTGGCAGTATTTCAATTTCTTTAAAGCATCGTGGATTCTTGGACTTTCCAGTCACTAGTCATTTAGGCTTTTTGCTGCCATCTAAAATAGCACAAACTAAAACTATAATACCCTGTTTACTGTTTTTACCTCCTACACAAGTTTCCCTTTTAAATGTCTTGCTTCTTTACAGTTTATAAAGAAGTATAGTTTCGTAAAAATTAATAATATTTTTCGGCAAGTAAGTAGATAAAAAGCGCTTGCAGTGTCCTACCGAAATTATATTGAATATGGTTTTGTTTATGCAAGAACTTTTGCCACATACGGTTTGATAAGTAATATTGTGCCTTGATTTAAATTCAGAAAGCCAACAATCGCTGCATTTAAAATCTACAGTGCTCATTAGATTTGCCAATTCATCAGTCATCATGTGCCATCATGTTCATCATCAATTCATCATGTGCCAATTCATTCATCATCAATAAAGCAAAAATAATTTGTTTTAAGAGCCTCTTTCGATGACATATTTTAAGATTCTGGATGATTTCTTGATCCATTAATTGTAATTTCCCAGGTTGTATTTGGCAGTAACTACTCAAACAATATTGAACTTAGTTCTGAAACATTATTGTAGCACCTTGTCTTATACACTAATAAGATAATTATACGCTATAGCCTCAAAAATTGCTTATCTTTTCCTTTGATCCATCTATTGAAGATATATCATATTATCCATGCTTTTGAATTGGATACATAACCAACTGGCAGTATTTCAATTTCTTTAAAATATCATGGATTCTTGGACTTTCCAGTCACTAATCATTTAGGCTTTTTGCTGCCATCTAAAATAGCACAAACTAAAACTATAATACCCTGTTTACTGTTTTTTACCTTCTACACAAGTTTCCCTTTTAAATGTCTTGCTTCTTTACAGTTTATAAAAAAGTATAGTTTCGTCAAAATTTATAATATTTTTCGGCAAGTAAGTAGATAAAAAGCCCTTGCAGCGTCCTACCGAAATTATATTGAATATGGTTTTGTTTATGCAAGAACTTTTGACACATACTGTTTGATAAGTAATATTGTGCCTTGATTTAAATTCAGAAAGCCAACAATCGCTGCATTTAAAATCTACAGTGCTCATTAGATTTGCCAATTCATCAGTCTGCGTCTGTACTAGGGATCCATTTGTCACAAAGCTTCAAGATCTAGCATCCTGGAACTACAGCAGTAGAATGTTATCTAGATCATCTTGGGATGCATTTCCATTGCGTTTCCTTCCTCTAGCAAATTTAGATTTTCCACATGAATCCAAAAGTGATTCTTTCTTTTTCAAATAATTTGATTATGTGTTATTTTTAATCCCACAATCAGCTGCTAACTTTGTTTTATATTCGCCATTCTCTACTTTCTTTCAAATTTTCTATCTTTGTTTCCAAATTTAGGATTTAGTATTTTCCATGTGCAGAGATCCTGAATTTTTAATCTTTCACAACACAGACAAAGGAAGAAAAGTTGGAGCTTATGCCTCTTTACACAGAAAAGAAATCCAGACGATTTTGACACACAAAATAATAAATACAGCTTGTAAATTATTCGTTACTCGAAGAAAAAGAACTTTTTTTTTCAAATTTTTAGTTCAAATTTACCAAAATAATAATAATAAAAAAAATCAGCAAAAAGTGATATTTCTGACATTAATTCCAATACAGATTTTGGGGGTCTTCAAATTAGTTTGAATTAACCGAAATCGAATTAAGAAGCAATCAGCATGTTTTGTTTTTACAATCAAAAACCAATTAAATTTGTAATTGTCTTTTTTAGACAATGTATATGAATTATTTAATTTATATTTTCTAATGATAATGGAAGAAGTTGGGTTTGTTTAATTAGTGTTGCTGCTGTTCTCTCTTTTTTTTTTACAATGTTTGTGACAGCGCTATCTTAACAACTATGACAATCTTGTCATTTAGATTGAACACTAATTTGTTTATATGTTAAAAATAAAAATTTGATGGCCATACTATACTAGTTTGTAATCAGTTTAGAATTATGTTATAATATCCAAATTATCATTTGCTAGTCTGTGTTAAATTGTTGTATGTATCTATATTATAAAGGCAAAACGTATCTGTGCATAATGCGTACATGATTTTGCGAATGGCAACACTTTACCCTGCAATTTCGGTTTTGCAGTTTTCACTACTGCAAATTTTACACTTTTAAGCATCGCATATTTTAAATTTTTACACTTTCGTATAGAGCATATACTTTTAAATGCACTTTGTTTGAAAGCTGTATCTCAATTTGATTTTGAGATATTAATTTTTTTTACAGTTTTCAGTACCACTTTTGTAATTGTAGCAACAGAATCACTCCATTTTCTCTTAAAATTGTTTAAAAAAATAGAAATTAAAGTGCGCAACTGTTTCCATACAATTTCGTTTTTCCAATTTTCGGTACCGCAAATTTTCTACTTCTAAACATCGTACATTTTAAATTCTTACACTGTCGTACAGAGAAAAAAATTTACTCTTAAATGCAATTAGTTTCAAAGCTTATCTCAATTTATTTTTGATATATTAATTTTTTTTAATAATTTTTAGACCCAATTTTGTAATTATGGCAACAGAATCACTCCATTTTCTCTCATAATTGAAAAAAAAAATAAAATTAAAAATAAAAATAGAAATTAAAATGAGTCTGTTATAAAATCCGATGAATTTCGGTTTTATTTCTTTTGATAATTTGAATAATTGAGTTTAATAGTATTTTGTTAATTTCAGTTTAAAATAATATTTGCTTGAGAATTAGACTGAACAATATAAGATATATTTTTTACTGTAACTAATTTTTTAGATTTATTATAAATAAATTTACAGTTCTTTTTCAAAGATTTTCTTTCGTCGAATTTCAAGGGTTGTACCTCATATATTTACTATACATTATTAAAACCCGATTTACTTTGCATTTTATATTTTTAAAAACTTTTTTTCTTTTGCATAAACTGTAGTTAGATTTTGTAAAGAAAATCTTCTGAATTTCAATCTTTAAAATTTGGTGATTGTACATTTTATTATTATTAAATAGCTAGCATTGACCCTATTGAAATTGTTACAATGATTTTTTTACTCTACTTTTGTTGTTTTGCTAATTTAATACAGATTTTTTTTACATTGTTAAATAACTAGCGTGTGTTGTAATGAAAAAAGGTTGATACATGAATTAAAGTGCCACACAGACCAAATTTGTTACATGGTGATTTTTCATGAAAAACTGCAGCGTATTTTTATGATGTTACACTATTTCAAACAGAATGAAAGTGATATACATTACTGAGGTTCAATAAGAAATGTTAACTATAGAACAAGACCTGCATATCATTTACAATTTATTTTATTGGCCACACAAATAGCTATAATTGCTGAAAGTGTGTTTTGAGTGTGTGTAATTTTAAATGTAATTAAATTTGTACATACTACAGGGTCTGTGTAAATTCTGTAGATTCTGATTGGAATGTCTTGCAGTTTTAAATTTCATATTATAAGTTTCTAGAGATCAATTTCTGTTAAAAACCAATTTAAACTGCTCTTTTATCGTAAATGAAATTTTGAAAGTATTCATATCTTTAAAATTGATTTTGAATTGTAAATTATGCATTTTTAAACAGAAATCAATTTCTTGAATTTTTGTAGGTTGCAATAACTATTTCTTTTGAATATTCATGATGTTTACATATTTTTTAATTACATTAAAAAATCCCGTTCAAATATTTAATTACATTAAAAAATCATTTATAATTTATATATAAAAACTGAAATGAAAGCCGATCTCTAGAAGCTTCAAATACAAAAATCTGAAATTACACTCATCACCAGTTAATTTTTGAATTATGCTTAATAGACTTAATGCGCTGCAACTATTAAGAATAAATTTAATAGTAATAGATCAAAACTGTAACCGTCCATAATGCCAAACAACTTCTTCACCGAATGACTTCCCATTTGAAAAAAATAACCAATAAATTAAAATTGAGCATTTGTATTAACAATGTGCAACAGTGCAATTTATTCTGAAGTGAAGCTGTTCTATTATGTATGCACTTAACTCACGGAACATAGCTATCGCCATCATTTATTATTTAAAAAAGGTAAAATGATTTTTTTCCTGCGGACTTTAATGACCATTTAAGTACAAAAAAAAATTTAAAGAAAAAGAAAATAATGAATTGTTTGAATTCTTCATTTTGAAATGTGCAAACAGAAACTTATTTTCAAATATTTAATTTTTCTGAACTGATACTTTTTTGTATGCGAAATTCTGCATTTTCTATAATTCTCCGCATAATCCTAACAATTCCGCATATTTCAATCCCGTTATTTTTTTTCTAGACTCTTTTCATTCCTTTTAAAATCTAAAAGTTAACTTAAGCATCATTACCATCTTTTTTTAAACACTGGATCAAAATGAAAAATTTTTATGAATTTATTTTGATGATCTTTACTCCAACTGCGTCGTTCCAGTGGCGTGACCAGTAGTGGAGGCTACTGCCACGCCAAGGAGTCCTGGCGTGTTGTCTCTTTGTAGTTAAATAAATATGTAATGGATATGTGAAATAAAAATAGTTCTGTATTGTATCTGTGTTATGGATCATTCGAGGTCCAAAAGCCATAGCTGCTGCAGACTTCAAACCAAATCAAATTACTGCATCTGCCATCAAAATACTCAGATTTCCATGTAATGTTTATGCGATATTGAGGTTCACTATAGAACACCATGAAATGTATAGCATTCATAGTTTGGTTACAGGGATACACAAAATGTATCTGCCCATTATGGTCTAGGGAGAAAAATCATTAGCAATGTTTATTTTTATTAATCTTTTACGATCTTCCAAACATGATAAGATGGATATGCTTCACTTATTGCAAAATATTTTCTCTTCCAAGTAATAAGTTTCATTAATGACTGGTTTACAGGCACGCACAAAAAACTACATTGCATTTTTATCTATAGGAAGAAATAGCTTGCGATACATGGCTTATTCGCTCAATGGTTAAGATACTCGGCTCTAAGCAGTAAAGTCTTTTTTTCAAATTGAAGGTCAGACGAAAGATTATTTTTATATCGTCTTTTCTTCAAATATTGAAAATTTCTTTCCTACAACTGAAAAAAAGGTATAAATGTTTCATCAATTTCCGGATATTTTACTTACCCATCAAACGTAGTACAGGGTAAATGCTTGCAATCTTTTTGAAAGTCGAAATTTTTTTAGGTGTTTACACGTTTCAGATACTGGAGATTCTGTAAGACATATTTTTAGAAAATTAAAAATTGCCATCCGTCTGTCTCACCGTCCGTCTGTGTGTCTGTATACGCTTTATCTTCCGAACAGATTTAAATGGAGATTTAAAATTTGGTGTGTACTTTGTATTTAATAATCGGTAGAAGCCTATTGAATATCACTAATCTTCATTATCCAGAACTATTTTTTTCGGACTCTCGAATTATTCGTTTTGATAAAAGGTGTATAATTTTTTTTGATTTTTTAAAAATTTTAAGTAAAAGTTGTAAAAGACAATAAAAAATATAAATTTTTCATAAAGAATAAAATCGATCGGATAATTAGTTATTGAGATATTTATAATCCTATTTTTCGCAATCTTCGATTTTTCATGACCCAGTATTTCATTCAAATTTTAAATCAAATATATATTTTAATTGGAAATGAGACACTTCATGCCAGTCAGTTAATAGGTTTATCATTTTTGGAGTTATAAGGATGTTTCTTTTACTACATGAATATTAGATCGACCAAAAAACTATCGCCAAACTATAATATTAAATGCCAACAATGGCTTATTGTAAATGTCACATGCACTTGACATTAAATACGTTACATGTGTTTGCATATCTTGACTGATTTTTAATTTGACATTTTAGTCGTATTTTTATTAATCTTTTACTAATTTATTTGTTTATTCGTTGTTTAAAATAAAATTTTTGCCAATTTATATAATTTACGAATAGTTTGGCAATTTATATAATTTGTCGAAATGGGTCAATAGAATGATGAGATAGTACTCGTAATTACCCGTAAAGCATGGTGACGTCGCTGCAACGTCGTTGTGAAGTCACATTGTGACTTTGTGACCATCGATTGTCGATGTGACGTCACGTGACGTCGATGTGAAGTCACAGTGACTAAAATGTGAAGTCGTTATGTCCGTTTTAGAGCTCTTTTGTGACGTTTCACAAACTGGTCACAATGTGACTAATTTGTGAAAAATGTGTCATTTGTGACTAATTTGACATTAACATTGTGACGAAACTGCGACAAAAGCGACGACATTTAAATTACTAGAAACATGTTTTTAAAAGTAAATAACATGTTTTGAAGGATATTTATAAATTTCTAAAGATTTTTAAGAAAGTCACATCTCAGTCACAATGTGACGTCACTGAGTGGTGGCATTTTGGTCACAGATGTGATGTGACCAAAGTGACTCACCGTGACGTCACGGTGACCATGCATGCTGTTAGGGTACATAATACAGCATTACTATGTATTAAAAAATATAAATATTATGTTTAAATTTTATTTTGGATTTACAATGCACTTTATAACTAGTTTTCACGTATTTTATTTTCATATTTTATAATATGCATATCCATGATAAGTAAGTATTACGGTGGCCCCTAACGAGTAGATTTCTTTTGCAACACAAAAAACATTCTTGAAATAACTGAAATATCGCAGCAACACTGCTGCTTATAAAATTTACCTCATTTGTTGGACATCGATCTGTACATCATAAACAGAGTTCCACGAAAGAATTCTCATACATAACTCAATAAGGATAGAAATTGCTGAAAAAAGAATTTCTACCGAGTTATGTGCTGAGTACTCTGAATAAGCCATAAGCAATTATTTCATTTACTTGCATGAAATGAGCTATTTGTTTAAGGGTGTATTCGAAAAAATATTTTCCACCCTAAACAACTCGAAATTTTCTGAAACATTTTGAGATTTATTTTTAAAAGTAAAAACATGAAACTTGCTGAGGTGGTTTTTGAAGAGATGTATAAGATGCTGTGTAATTCCTTTTTTCGTTCAATTCAATAGAATTTGATTCATAAACAATTACTTTCTCAGTAGGAAACTTTCTCGCAGATCTCACGCTTCTTAAAATTCGATTCAAAGCGCCATCTTTGACGGCATTTTTTTGCAATATTTTCCGCATTTATGAAACAATCGACAAACACGGCACATTGTACACTTTGTAAATAAGGGGATTTGTCAATTTGATAAGTTTGAGAGCAAAAATGAATTTAAAAATAAATCAGAAAATAAGCAGTTTGGATTGTAATACTCCCTTAATATCATCATATTCTTAAAAATATATTGGCTTTCGACGAGTTTAAAAAACCTGGTGCATGGTTTTTTTTCATTTGTGGGTCATTCCATGGTAATTTACGTCACACTTAGAACAATTTATTGTAATAATTTTAATAATATAACACTAAAAAATAGTCAAATGTAGAATTAACATTATTTGTCAATGAAACCTATCTAAGGGTCAATTTGGATGAAAATTACCTAAAAAATGATAATGAACTTTAAATTTTATATGATAAATTACATTCCTTTTTCAGTAATTTCAGTTACCATACTAAATATAACAATCAAAATTTAAGAAATGACACTAAAATTAGGTAATTTTCATTTACATTGAACTTTGAATAAGTTTAATTAGCAAACTATTCAAAATTATATTTCGGATGATTTTTTTTTTGTGTGTTATATTACTAAAATTACTGAAAATAGGTCTAAATGTAATGTAAGTTACCATGGTATGAGCCCTGTGTTTTATTATTAACATCTAAGTAATACTATTTTCCTTCTTTTACTTCATAATGATTGATATTTTTTTAAATCTTCCACCATATTTGTAAATAACTGCTATAAATTTTATAATTGGAAGAATATGTAAAAATAATAGTTTTTACCATCGTTGTCATCATGAAAACGAGCGCAGAATAAGTTTGCTGGCTTCATTTTCCTCACCGCCAGACAAAGATAACGTTAACGCAAAGATAACGCAAGCTAACGTTAAATCTATAGGGAAATTATTTGCTAACATCATGTTTGCATTTCGACATTTTTAAATATTTTCTTTTGCACTGAATAGGTGTGAACCTTTACATTGCCTTTATTTTACTTTTTTGATTTTGATTACAGATATTTTTTATAAAGATAGTTTCACTTTCAAACGCAGTTACAGAAATGAAAATATCATCATAAAAGATATCAGCAACTAAATTGGAAGAAAAAGGAAGGAACCATTTAGAGATCGACTTCAGGAATCCAATGAAAAAAATGAAATGTCGAAATATAAGCGAGATATTGGTAAATAAGCTCCCCATAGGTTTACCGTTATTTTGTTAGTATCTTAGCCTCGTGGAACAGCAAGCTTTAAAATTCCTTTGATCTCTCTCATTGTATCATTTAAAACTTACTTCAGAATTGATGCTAAATAAAAGTTCGTTTTTAAAAAAGAAAATTCTTTCACTGTAAGATAATTCATTTTTTGGTATAGGAATATTCACAGCGGAGCCGTCCTTAGGGGTGTGCGACAAGTGCGGCCTCGTATCTTAACACAAAATAGTTTTCCTTTAATAAAAGAAGAAAGTGTAATAGAAAAATCTTCAATATAAATTTATCATTTTAGTTAAATAAAGATAGTGGTCTTGATAAATATATAAAATGTAACCTATCTTAGAAAAGGGACTCTGACTATCAATTTGTCATCATTACTTTTGAAATTCATTCAATAGTTTCAAAAAATACCTCTAAAAACACACAAACAAATGCTACTCCTTTATTATAGTTAAAGGATCAAATCCTGGGTCCCCGGGTCACAATATGTAGGTGAAAACATTCTTTTTTATTGATAATATAGTAGATAAGATTATGTTAAGAAAGGAAGGGACCTCGCAAAATCCTTGCATCGGGCTTTAAGCCATCTTTGTAAAGACGGCTCTGATTCACAGTTATAAACATGAAAAATACTTCTAAACACAAATAATTGCGCATTGCAACTTATTCTGTTTGCTTCGTGAACAACAAACTTCTGAATTTTAGAGGCAATTTTAGATGTTTTGAGTTTTAAGACGCTACTTCACTCATGTGGAAACATCCGTTCGCTATTGTTAATCCTATAGAAGAAAATTTTAAAGTTATCTCGCTAGCATTTTAATTTTTTTAGATGGAATAGCTGAGGTTGATCGCAAAAAAGATAATTTTTTCCTTTCTGGATTTCTTTTTCAGATTTTTTTTAATGTTCATACTTTCATTTTCGAAACCAGTTACAAAAGCAAAAGTATTGCAATAAAGAAGCCCTCTAAACGAAATCGAAAAAGTAAAAAACATATTTTTAATTATCAGTCTAAGCTAGCGAATGCAATAATAATAAATAATAATGATAATAAATAAATATTAAAAAAATATTGACAAGCAAAAGACAGCGCTTAAAATATTTCTTCCATAGGATTAGAGTTAGCAAACGAGTGTTTTCGCATAAGTGAAGTGATCTCATAATTCGAAAAGCCAGGTAAGTGTTTTTGGTATTATCTTATTCTATATACTATAACAGAAAAATGTTCTCTTATAGTCAAATATTCACATTTAAAAAGTTTAAAAAAATGGCCGCGAGAATATCATTTCTATCATTACTTTACTACAAAATATAATTTATAGTACTAATACATCTGAAGTGCTTATTGTCAGTATTGCGTTCATTTAATAGAAAGAAGTCACAACCCACACAACACATACGTTCAGATTACATCCAGTTTTCCTCTGTTAATTCCGAAATACGTCTATAGATGTATTTTGGACCTAGCCAATGGGTTAAAATGCGTCCAAAATTTGTTGAATGTTTGACATTGACGTATCTACAAAATATCTACAAAATAAGAACGTCAGTTCAGAAACGTCAATTGTATGAAAATTCGACTAATCCAATTTTCGCCAACTCCAGAACTAAATTTTAACCTATTCGTCCCATTTCATGACAAAAAGTAGACGAAAACGAAACCAGTCAAATTTTTGTCATCTTTGGAACAAAATTTTAACGTTCCTACCTCCATTTGGACATAACTTGGATGAAAACGGAACTAATCTAATCTTCGTAAACTTTTGGACTAAATCTGAACTTTACGGTCGCCATTTTAAAATGGTGGTATATGAATGAGTCTAAGCACTAATTTATATTGCATCTGTTTTTGATTATAAAAATATTACCAGTGTGCTCAAGAGTTTTTTTACGTAATGAGAACATTACGTAACACTTGGATTCATATATATTTTATGATTACGAAGTTTTCTACCGCGAAGACTTAAGCCTTACAGACTTGCACCTAATTTACAGAAACTTGTAGGATTTTTTTTATTAATTATATAAAATGTGGAATTGTTAATTATATAAAAAACCTTTTATATCACCGTTAATTAGAAATGCTATCTCTCCACATCTATCAATCAACCATTGGATTGGGAAAACGTGTGCTGTGCTTGTTTGATTGTTTGTTTTGATGAGCGAAAGGATTTAATATAGGTAAGTACATTTAAGATTTTGTTTTCTATATATATCGTAGTGATGTGTACACTTTAGATAAACTTTACTGTAACGATTCTTTAATCTGTTAGTTATTTTATTTATCAATTGTTTTAAAAGTGTTTTTGATAGATTGATACCATGTTTGATTACGAAATTAGAAAGTTTACAATGAATTTTCATGATCTTAATACAATTTTATAGACAGCAAACAAACAATTATTGGGTGGAAACAACATTTAAATCGATTTTGGATCAAATAAAACCAAAATTCTTTAAAAATTATTATATTATTTGTTATAAGTACTCAATTTCTTTAAAAAAAATTGTTATCCAATTTTTTATTTTGTTTGATTTTAATTTATATAATGTAATTTTAAAAGAAAATCTGAATTGTTTCGCTAAATAACAACAAAAAAAAAATTATTGTATTCTGTGCATGCTTTGTTTTTTACTCTAATTATAAAAGTAACAATAATTTTAGAAATCATGCATATATGCATGATTTCTAAAATTAGTTCTTTTGGGTTTTAGCAGCCCCTACAACTATAAGTATGCCAACATCATAAATTATATATTCTACATATAAACACAAACACGCACATATATAAGTAGATATGTTATTAAGTAGTGTTTACTTTGGAAAAAAGAAGGGAGTGGTGCTAGCCACTGATTGTTGCATAAATAAAGTAGAAAATGGGCATTAGTTCAATAGAAAAAGGCTTTATTTCAGGGGGTAAGGGTAGAGTGTATATTATTGTGTTGTGCAAGTCTGTTCTCATCTGCTCTGCTCAATAAGCACAAAACATTTTGGCGCTTTCATTTTTTAGCAGAAAAATGTGGAATTGGAAAACCTGTCAATGGAAGCGATTTGGAATTGCACCAAGTTTTCTTTCCTTTTGTGATCAATAAATTACCTATTGAGTTATAAGCATTTTTATCATGTGACGAATGTGCTTTTCACCCTGTTTGAGTGGTTATTCTTCTTTCGTGCAGAAATTTGGTTCACAAAATTGCCCTTTTTTTTTAGAACAGCTTTAAATAATAATTAAAAAAAAAACATAATGACTGCTCATAATTTTTGTAAAGAAATAAGATCTAATTTTTTTGCAAGGGCATACGAAGAGAAAACTGCACCTGAGGCAAAGTTTCAATTCCCCCCCCCCCTTCAGTCATCTTTTTCTTGTAACAGGCCCAAAATGATTTTAATAGTACAAATTTCTGAACCCTGAGCTACCGCTCCCTCCTTACACATGACGCTGAGCGTTTGAACTCTTGATTTAAAAAACACTGCAGTATAAGGAAAATTTTTGCTTTTTCATTATTGTGTTAAGTATTATAGGAAACAAATTATTGCAGAGTTTCCCCCAGATTTAAAAAAGGGCAGGGCGCTACATTTCTGAAAAGGGCACTTTTTACATTTTTCAGGGCACTTTTATATTTTCCAGGGCACTTTTATAGAGTTGAATCTAGAATCTAGCGGTTCAAACAGTCGTGAAAAAAACAGAAATTTCATCGAAAAATTGAAAAAAAGCAAAAAAAAGGTAAATTTTGTTAAAAAATCGTGAAAAAACAACCAATTTTGTTAAAAGATCGCAAAAAACAGCAGATGTTGTTAAAAGATCGCAAATAACAGCATATTTTGTTAAAAAATCGCGAAAAAACGTTACATTTCGTGTAAAAAATCTCAAAAAAGGCAAATTTTGCTAAAAAATTGCGAAAAAACGACAAATCTCGTGAAAATATCGCGAAAAAACAGAACTTTTCACAAACCTTTCCGTTTTATTGCGATTGCTGTCTAAATTTTGGTGAGTGGCTAACAGATATTTACAAGTAAACCTGCAGATCAGTAGACTCAACATCAGCTCTCTGCCAGTCATGGTATTTTAATCCGATTTTGCATGATATTCAGCATCCTACAATCCATATTTTATCCATTTACTTTTTTAATTACATAAATATGTATAAGTATATGAAATTCTTAGAAGGTTTTAACAGAAATAAATAATAAAAGGAAATATAGAAATAAAAATATTAACTTAAACTGAATCGCTCCCACAGGTGCAATGATTCATGGGTTAATAAACTGATCTACATGTTACGCATAATCATAAATTTTACGCAAATTGGTATTGATTAAAAATATTAATTTCACAAAACATTAAAAAAGAAACTTGGTAAAACAAAAATTACGAGATCGCAAGTTTAACGGAAATAGTATTTACATTGAATTAATGAAAAATAATAATGTTACTAACTTAGTTTAAATTTGGTGCAAAGTTGTATTGCAGACCAGATTATTAGTGATTGACGATGGGGAAGGTAAAATATTTTACCTTCCCCATCGCCGCTTCGTGCTAAATTTTTCACAATCATGATTATTTAAATGACTAATTTTTTATAGGTTATGAAATGCGGTTTCTGTGGAACAGAAGATAGAAGAACAAAACAATATATATATAAACATACACATTAAACTTCCGATTATCTGCGGAATTGAGTGATACGGCTATCGCGGATAAACTGATTTCGCGAATATTCCACAAAATTATAAATAAAGGGCAACATAAATATGCACTTGAATAATTTATATCACTATAGGCAACATAAACTACATTTAAACAAGTTATACGCACAATAGGTAATATAAACATTTTTATCATTTAAGGACTAATACAATTATTATTTTCTCACAATTTTGTAGATTTTCTTCTTTAAAAAATCAGTCAAAAGTTTCGTCTTTCTTCTTTTCCTTCCTTTCTTTTTTTTTCTTGTTTTTTATTTGGGATTCAAGTCTTTTAGAACTATTTTTTCACAATGTGACGCGTCATTTTCTTTCTCCAAATACTGTAAAATAACTTTAATGTAATCTTATGTTGCTTCGA